>JADLZK010006628.1:0-24881 GCA_015847255.1 Hyparrhenia diplandra | reverse complement strand
ACGGGCTACGTATTACACATATGAAGACAAGACTTGATCGTGAAGTAACTCAACCCTCAAAAGTGGACTAAAAACATTCTAGAAGATACCGTGAGGACACCCGTAAAAGACGGATGCCAAGGTGCACTCCACCCCGGCGCCGCCAAGCAGCATGTAGGCCTACCGCCAGCGGGGTTGGCCCCGTCACCCTCTCCTTCTAGGCCATGTTTACCACCCACTTTGAGGTTGTATCTACACCGTTGTTGAAGGCCTTTGATCCAAGGGTTGATGTTCATCGCCAAGTACTATATAAGAAGACCACCGACCCCGTGGCCGATAATTATTTCACAATCATACTATTCATCAACTCATACCCATCTAGTCCAAAATTCAAGTCTAGATCTAAGCCCTAGTTCATACTAGAAGTAGTTAGCTATCTAGCTAGTTCTAGTTGAAGATCAAGTTCATCTTGAGTTCCCGATAGTCAAGAAGTAGCAAGGATCATCGTCTTGAGACTTCTCTTTGTATTCGACCGTAAGTACTCTTATATTTAGAATACAATTGTTATGACTTTGATCTTTATAATTATTATATTCTTTATTGATATGTGTTTATGCTTGCTATGATTATATGTTTAGTTTAGTAAGATTGCTTTATATTTTATGCATGGAACTGTATAGCATCCATATAGATGATCACTATGTGGGTGATAAGCAATGTGTAAACGGGTGTTTATACAACGCTTATCCGTAATTGCACCCTACATTCTCCGGGCCGTGGTAGATCGCGGGAGTGACAAATCCGTTGAGTCCTTTGGAATCCACCCTCCTAATGTAGGACTAGTCGAGCTTATTATTACTAGAATGATCAAGTTTCGGCCCTTGGTTGTTATTGATAATGCTTGCCATGTGTAGAAGTAATCCAACCTTGCCATGATAGCTAGATGTATTGCACTAATTGTAGTATTCATTTGACATATATGATTAGGAGTATCTTAGAATATTCATTCTATTCTTTCTATAACATGTTAATAGCTCATGATACTAAAGGGCTTATGATGATCTTAGACTTGGGTATTTATCATTTATATAATTATCTTTTATCCTCGCGACTTATCCTCCTCGCTGAGTAATGTTAGAACCCATTATCACATACCAAACAAAGTTCACCCCCTGCTTTCTATTTTGTTTTTGATCTTATGTGGGAGTTGTATGAATAGAAACCTTCCTAAAATTATATTGAAGATCCCCGAAAAATTAATCAGCAAAGCCGCAGCAAAAACTCGCAAAACTCCAGCACCTACATCATCATCATCATCATCGTCCGCCCCGAGAATCTAAAAACTACATCAATCGAAGTTAATCAAGTTACTAGAGACTTGACATCCGAATTTGAAGCTATGGCAACCAAGACACTTCGTGAGCCTCAGCTTTCCTACCACTCCGACAACATTCTCGCTGGTCCCGAAGGTAGAGGTTGGAGACAAAGGCTTTGAGCTTAAGCCGTGGCTCATCAACATGGTGCAAGCTAGTCAATTTTGTGGAAAGGCACACGAAGATGCTAGTGCTCATCTCCAACACTTTCTAGAGATTTGCAAAGACATTCACTATGAAGGACGATCCGAAGATGCAATCTTGTTCTCTCTTCCATTCTCTCACTTTTTGGGAAGGGCCAAGCAATGGTTTTATGCTACAAAAGATAAGAATACAACATGGGATATTTGTTCCACGCCTTCTTGCTAAGTTCTTTCCCGTAGGCAAGACCAATGCCTTAAGGGGAAGATATCGACTTTTCAAAGAACAAAGATGATGAATCACCCCTAAGCGCGGGAGCTTTCCAAGAATATATTTCGTAGTGTCCACACCATGGGATGGAGAAGTGGTCGCTGATGCGCACTTTCTATCATGGGCTTGTTCCCAAAGGTGCTCGTGAAAACTATGGATGCCGCACTGGTGGTGCTTTCATATCACTTACATTATCCAATGCCACGTAATCCTTGTGCAGTAAGATGGCTTCCAACCAAGGTTGGAGTGAAGAGCGCCAATCGCAAGAGAGAAATGCACCAAATGAAAGAAGTAGACATGCTATCTACCAAAATGGACCTTATAATAAAGAAGCTAGAGGATAGAGATCCTCAACTCAAGACAGCTATAAATTCAAGACTCACGCGTGACGGTGAAGAATGGGAAACACAAAGCCACATTGGCAGAATTGTCCGAAAATCCCCGAGGACATCAATTTCATCAATAACAACAATAATTTCCGGCCCTCAATGTAATCAAGATTGGAACCAACAGAGGCCCAACTATCAAGGAAACTACCAAGGTAACAACCGTGTAAATAATTTAATACTTATCAACCTTTCTTTAAGAGATCTTGTTGATAACCAAGGTAAAACCATAGAGAATCTTGCCAAGAAAGATAGCAACTAATGATAAAGCTCTTTTCTTGAACTTATTAATACTCATTTAGAAAGCTTTTTCTTCAGCTATAAAAGAATCAGCACAACTTTAATAAGATGATAGAATCTCATATTTTCGCCATCTGCTCCACTAACCACACCAGAAAGATTCCTGGGCAGCCGTAAGAATTAGAAAACGCAAAACCTTGTCGATATTTATAATGCAGGTCGTTACTATAGAGAGACCTCAAGAAGCCGTTGGTTGATGACTCGATGCCACCTAAAAAAGGAAGATCCGGAGGCCTATTACAATCAAGATTGACAACACACATTCGATAATGCTCTCGTGATTTCTACCAAGCGCCAACATACTACCAAAGGTAATTTATGAAAAGATTTATAGTAAAACCACTTTGAAAACGAATATGTGCTTGCGCCTTGCGATCAATCATTCTCGTTATCCCGGGGGATCCTTGAAGACGGTGTGGGGAATCGAGGCTCCCACGCGCCACCAGACAGACAAGTAGTAGACACCGGAAGAAATGAAAGAGCAACAATCATACTTCTGAGACCATTCTTATGCTCGCCTAAAGTCGCATTCTACGCCAGACAAGGCGAAGATCAAGCTCAATATCAAAGGGAAAAGGGAGAAATTCACTTTCAAGAACAAGGTACACCTCTCTTACTTATTCCCGCAATCCAATCATTATGTTCTAGAACCAAAGATAGAAAGTTACAACCGTAATAGAAGGAGGAATCGAATCGAACAAGAACAAGACGGCACAACTTACAAAGGTAATGGTAGTAAATAAAACAAAATCTTATAATGACCATTTACTTGAATCTCCAATGCTTCGTCAAAGAAGATGATCCGTGCACCCCTACTATTCATTGCTCTACTAATCGCTGGAATTTCTATAATACCTTTGCGCATATCGATCCGTATTAATCTAATGGCAAAGGTTACATATAAATTATTATTTGAAAAATTGCCGCTGCAACCAACATATGTAGCTACGCATGGCATACCAATCTTATAGAGTTCCCGAAGGAATTGCCAAAGACGCACTACCAAGATTATGGACCACTATGTTTTCACCGACTTTGTAGTCATAGACATGGGAAAAGAAGAAGATCCTCCACCTGTTCTTTGGGAGACCGCTCTCAACACTACTACTGCAATCATCTACATCCATACAGAGAGATTCATTTCCACTTCCCTAAAGAGAAGGTACGTGGTTTACTTTTTAATAGTTATAATTATCATGAATTTCCCAGAAAAGCAGTCCCACCGTCGCCTCCATAATAGAAGATGGATCAAGAATCTAGAAGAAGATAAGGTAAGTGAAGAGGCTAAAGTTCTTACACCTAATACATCCACTCCAGAAAAGAAGAATCAACTACCCGCAAAAGAGTACATCATCCAAAAGATGGAGGAAGAAGAAGACATCTCCCGTAACATCATCGAAGAGACTATAGAATCATCGGCCACCGACAGACAACCGATATACCATGGGAGTAAAGAGCGTAACTTGAAGTCTTGTTCTGAGGACTCTAAATGCCTAATCCTCACGAAAAGTAAGTAAGTCGGAAGTTGTCAATAAAATTCTCAAGATTGCATATTTTTCCTTCCATATCATGTTTATCTTTTTAGTATCTCATATTTGCATTTGAAAACAACAAAAAATATATTTTGTCTTTTTTGTTCTTTGTGAAAAACCTTTTAAGCCCCCATGCTAATATCCCCGAGGCTAAACACCTCCTCGAAGCCATTCACAGTGGTGGCATAAAAAATAAAAGATAAATTACTTATGCACAAGTTTTGTTTATCTTTTCTTACATATAAAAATAAAATAAAAAATAAAAATTTGAATAATAAAAATCCAAAAATATCCTGTGCAACTTAAAAGCAATGTGGCTAACCCCCTAATGCTTAATCAAGTTCCACTAGCTTTGTTGTCTATTTGAGATCAACAGATTTCAAGAGGAGAAGAGATATGTTAGGGCGCCACTCTTGTCGCCAATTACCTCAACTTCTACATCATTGAAGATTACACTCCAATCTAGCTTGGGGAGTGCAACCCCCAAGCTTATCCGTATAAGTATCTTACTATCTAGTTAATATTTTGTTTGCTAGAAAGTTTGTTAAGAGTCTAGTTTTATAAAGTCTAGTTGTTTAAATAGTCTTTTTGTTAGAGTGTGAATAAAAGGATCGAAAGAGAGTGCATTACTAAAAGTTTACTTTGCTCAACTAAAAGGAACCTTAAAATCTGCCACATGGAGATGATGAATAGTTGTTCGCTTGTTATACTTTTCTAGTACCTAGCTTTCAAGCTTCATTTCTCTTGAGCTCCATTTGCAAAAATTACTTTGATTTGATAATTACTCTAAACCCTGAAACCTATGGGATGCAAATGCTTGCTCTAAAGTCTAGGTAATTGACGGATATGATATATGATAGTCTGAGCCGCTATTTGATCTTACCCTAGTGACACTAGATTGAGATTTATATTTTGAAAATTAAAATGCACATGATAAGTTCCTCGTGACAAGAGTGTGAACCTCCTACCACAGCCATATATACATGCTTCTTAAATTAGGAAAACCTTTTGATATATATATAGGTCGCTTGCTTTTGCATTGAGTTTGTTCAATCTTTGTCGACCCTTAGAAACTTGTCATGTCGATCATGTCCACTCCACTTCATACCACTCCACTATTATATTCCACCCACTTGACTCCATACACTTATATGCTATTTCCATCCCGAAGTACGCATCCACCACATATACACCGTGGGAGGCCCGGCCCTGGTTCGGGGATCCGAACACTGCACCCGGATCTCGCTAAGAGGCCCCGACAGCTTCATCATGGAGTGCGCCCTAGACCACACAAATGACCCCTCGCCCCCGCTGGGGCACGAGCACTCCACTTAGATTTCCTCGTTAACGCCAATGGGGTATGCCATGCTCGGCATGTGGCAAGATGGCACAACTCCCTCCTCCTCCCCTTTCGTGAAGGGGAAGCATGAGGAGCCGTGAAGTGAAAAGACCCGGGAGGACCGAACGACCTTTGTTAAGCGACATAAGCGCAAGCTTCGGACGCCCCACACCTCTGACATCCCTCGCATATTTTGCTAATTTAGTGGGTAGTTCGATCTTACCAAATAAGATAAGAAAAAGCCCTCCGAGGAATTTAGGGCATTCCTGAGGCCTTGGGGGTTACACCCAACTAAAGGCCACCGCACTCCGCCCGAGACCAAAAATATGCCAAAAGCCAAGAGACTAATACCACCCTCCGAACGAAATCACCTCACTCCCTGGGGCTCAGGGCTACCGCCGGGGACTAAAACAATCGCCCCACAAGTAAAGTCGCCCAAGACGGATAACACGCCCAAGGGCCCAAAACGATGGACCGGTGTGAAGACGACGCCATACGTAAAAAACCCAAGACGACATGGGCTAGGAGATAGCCTAAGGATAAAGGACTACCCCCAACCGTGAAGTTAACAAAGAAGGTCTCAATACACAGACATCCTTTGGCCCAATTAAAGGTCCAAAATAGCCCATCTCCGTGCACTCCTCTAAACGAAGCCCAACTTGCTAAATCAAGCCCCCCGTACCAAAGCCGTAGGGGCCAGGTGAAACTCAAGGAGTTTTAAAATAAAAATAAAGAGCCGTTGGGCCAAGTAGAATGGAGAAGGAGGACTAGAAAAAACAACCGCATAACAAGGTTTGTTACGCCCCATTGGTTTATAGACCAAATCGCCCACACAACATCGCCCAAGACGGCCCGCCACGCCCAAACCCGCCCAAACCGGGGTTAGGAGCCTCGGGGCCAAGTTCCCGCCGCCGAGGACGGGCCCCGGCGACGCCCGCCCGCCCGAGGACCGCGGGCTTTCTGCTCGAGACATCTCCGCCCGCCCGAGGGTAAAAAGTCCGCACCATGGTTCTCCCTCTTCTCTCGGGGTAAACAACCCTGGGCGCACCTTGGGAAGCCCAACCCCGGTAGTGGGGAACAACCGCATTTAATGTCCCTCAAGCTTCCACGATGTGGTGACAGTGGCAATCGATTGCCCCGACGATCCAAGTGCCCCGCTATCTCCTCGCATCCCCCCGTTGATGGGACATAAAGGGAACAGCTGTCACACGCCACACCCCGCCTGTGGAAACATAACTTCACTATTCATTTACTTGCGCCTTCATCGCCCCCGACACGGTCCAAGAACCCTGATATCGACACCACACCACGACGTTGCACTCCAAATGGGTGCCAAGAATCGCGGGGGATCGAGGGTCCCGGGGACCCTGGTTGCCCCCTTGGGCGACCCGACACCTGACGCAGAGACACCAAGACACGCATCCCACACTAGGGCATCCCCCTCCGTGGAACCCGAGGCTCGCCCCGGCATAATACGCCTATAGCCCCTGCGGTAGACACCTTAACATTTGTACACCCACACTTTATTGTATACATTATCTCCCTTTACCCTATAAAAGGGGGTGATGCCACAATAGAAGGGATCCCCTTTTTTGCTAGGTTTACACACTTAGACATCTCACCCCAGATTGAAGTTCTTCTTCATTCCCCGAAATCACTTGTAATCGCTTGGTTCTTAAAAAGTGCACATTTGATGCGAGGTAACACCTAAAGGACACCACCGCCGCACGAGGGCCCCATAGCCCCAACCAGATAAACTCTTCGCCTCCCGCCGCACACACCATCCATGAGCGCACAACCTATAAATTATTGCCGGTGCTTGGGATACCCCGGTTCTAAAACACCGACAATTGGCGCCGCTGTGGGGGAGCGCCGTGCGAAAAATCACTTCCCATAACCCTAGATGGCTTATTATCACCGACCTTTCCATTCCCTTTCACGGAAAGCACGAACTC
Source organism: Hyparrhenia diplandra (assembly GCA_015847255.1). Classification (NCBI taxonomy): domain Eukaryota; kingdom Viridiplantae; phylum Streptophyta; class Magnoliopsida; order Poales; family Poaceae; genus Hyparrhenia; species Hyparrhenia diplandra. The sequence continues at coordinate 17,606 of JADLZK010006628.1, read as the reverse complement.
CGCCAAGGAACGACGATCCAGCTTCGCAGCTCGAAGTTCACGCCCACGGGGTCGTGACTTCAAGGCGACCTTATTTCCGATCGAGTCGAAGACAACCGCATTCGGTCACCAAGAGGCCGCAACCGCCACCATGGTCGCCGCCACCGTAAGACGCGACGACAAAGAACGACGCATGAGGCGCCCCAACCACGACCTCTTCCCCGCACTGGGCCGACACCGATGGGGAGGAGGAAGCCTCGCGTGGGCGAAAGCAAATGCCACAATGGCACCCGAAGGTGTAGGACGGACGCTGAAGGACCCGCGAGCCCCAAGCAACAAGCGCCACTCGCCCACGGGAGGAGCGACGAGGCCGAAGCGCCGCACGACAACAATGCCCCGCATTAATCCATGAGGCATTGGCACCCGCAACCACCACGCCGGGTCCGCCACCACGATGCCGCAAAGAAGCCGAGAGTTCCCCATACCGGGGTGCTCTAAGCATGACCGAGGCGCACCAGATGACTATCCCCGTGCCGCCGCCCGTATTGGGGACAGCCTTGTTCGCCACCGAGCCGAAGGTGCCTCCTCACCAAGGAACGGTTGGCGCCTACTTCCAAGAGCTTCATGATGAGTATCCGAGTTTAGGGTACCACCCTAGGGCATCTTGTGTTGTAGAAAAGCATTGAACCCTAAGCTTTTTTAAATAATGAATATTATGATCTCCCTTCGAATGCTATAACGTGGAGTCGTGATGGACAACTTACGTACCTCGAGGAGAGCGATGACAATAAATGCAGAAATCCGCCACGATGACGCGCCTCACCGCACCACGCCCATCCGCCCCGGTCCGACCGGCCGCAGCCTCCCGCCGGCAAAGCACGCAATTACGAGACATTGAAGCTCGGCTTGGGTCGAGGTCGCGAAGTGCGCGGCTAGAACAAAGCCATCCACCGGAACAAAGCAACGAGGAAGAAACCCACGAGCGCCAAGCCCCTAGCAAAAGCAAAGTTAAACGTCCGGCCCCCGAGGGTGCCGCCCTTTCAACCGCGCCGCCCTTAACGTAGTCCGGCAGCTCGCGATGCTTGTTCGAAATGCCCGAACCTCGACCACCGAAGGGAGAAGGCCACGAGACGACCAAGGAACTCTTGGATAGAGTCGCGGTCCAACAAGCCGAGAGCTCAACCAGGAACTATGCGACCCTAGCGCCAAGAATCAACTCCCAAGACAAGCTTCCACCGAACCCGAACAAAGCCAAGCCCGGCGCTCCCTATCGGGGGAGCGCCCGATAGACAACCGCCCAACCGCATGTCCGGAACGCCTTTGGGAAACCACCCAAACCGGGCCACCGAGGGGACACGGGGACGGAACCAACAAGACAATCAACGGCTCCCCCGACCCAAGAGATGAAATTGAACAACGCCGAGGGAGCCGCAACGAGCGAGGCGCCGCCCCGATCCTCCTCCGGCCACAAGTCTTCACCACCGAAACTGGCGGCGCCGCCGCCACGCCGACCTCCGAGCCATATTGAGAAGTACCCTACGAAACACGCCCGAGGTCCGGGCTTAGATGACTCCGCCCGGCTTGCCGCCTCAGAGGGAGCTCATGACGATAAGGTTATCATCCTAACTTGCCACTCTATCTTTCCGAAGTCGGCCCGAGCATGGCTTGAGCACCTTCCCCCAACCAAATCACAAGCCGGGATGATTTGGTGCGAGTCTTCGTGAGGAAACTTTCAAGGCACATACCGCGCCAGAAACTCCCTAGACCTCGTGAATTGTCGCCAAAACCCGACGGTAATCCCCGCGCTACATCCGACGCTTTCAAAACAAAGGAATGAACTCCCTAACGTGACGGATTCCGATGTCATTGGGGCGTTGGCTGGCGGCACCACCGCCGAGAGCTCACAAGAAATTGGGACACCGAACCCCAACCGGCCAACGACCTTATGGACATTGGCGACCAAGTTCGCAGTTTTAGAAGAGGCCGCCTGAGCATTGTTTGACCAAGCCTCCAAGAAAGGAAAACGCCGAGGACGAGGCCGAGGGGTCAAATCCCCCGACGCCAAAAAGAAAAAAAAGAAGAAGAAGAGCAGACGGGGCAAAGGACCGCCCGTATTTACCGATGATGACCTTGTTGCGTGGCAAGAGACCTAAAGGGACCTCGAAAGCACCCCGAGGCAAGTTTGATGACATGCTTAAGAAACCCCGCACAAACCATCAATACCCCATCAAGCATACCTTAGAAGAATGCAAGACCCTCCGCAAACATTTCAACAAGCTTGGAGTAATCCCCAAGGTGAAGAAAACAAAGAAGAACCCGAGGGAAGGACGGGAAGACTCTAAGTTTTCGGCTCGGCTCAAACCGCCTTCATGATCTTCTGAGGCGTAACAAGTAACATGACCGCCGCAAGAAAAGAAAGAAAGAGCGACGGGAGGTTTTTCCTCAAGCAGAGCCCGCCACCCCCAAGCTTCGCAAAATGGTCGATCAAGCAATCACGCATGATCAAAAGGACCATCCGCATCATATTCCTAACCCAGAGCCTATCCATCGGTGGTGGACCTAGTCGCCAAGAAACACGAGATCGACCAAGGTCCTCATGGACAGAGGAAGCACTCTCAACCTCATTTACGAGGAGGCTCTAGATTTGCTCAAAATCGACAAGTCCAAGATCCGCCGAGGGGCCCGCCTTTAACGGAATTGTCCCCCGAAGCAAGTGAAGCCCCTCGCAAATTGACTTACCAAGATGCTTCGACCCCTTCGAACTTTCGCCGGAAACCCCGACCTTGAGGTCCCTGATTCGAGGGGTCTACCATGCGGTATTAGGCCTACCATGCTACGCCAAGTTCATGGTCGTACCCAATTACACGCACCTCAAATCAAGATGCCGTGGCCTAATGGGGTCATCACCACCGGTTCGACATATCACCATGCATACAACCGACGCCGAAAGCGCTGAGTATGTCGAGGCACTTCGCCATATCGTAGACACTCATTGCCGAAGTCTCAAAGAGCTTTGACAAGATGTATGAGGAACCCGAGGCCGTTTGCACGCCGCAGCCTTTGAAGCTTCCAAGGCAACAAAATTGTTCCGCCGACCCCAAGCGCCCCGAGAGAAGCCGTTGACCATCGCCCGAGCTCAACCCGAAATAGGAAGCAAAGCTCATCGACTTTTCTTCGCGAACACCAAAGACGCCGCAGATGGAGTCCCTGACATGCCGCATACCGAGGAAAGTCGCCGAAGCACTCCCTAGACATCCGAGCCGCCCAAACCCGTGATGCAAATGGGCCGAGGCGATTCGACGACGCCAGCGCAAGATCATCTGGAGAGGAGGTGCGTAAACTAATGACGGCCGGTTCATCAAGGAAGTGTCCCACCCGTAGTGGCTAGCTAATCCCGTATTAGTAGAGAAAAAGAATGGAAAATGGCGGATGTGTGTAGACTACACTAGTCTCAATAAAGCATGTCCCAAAGTTCCTTTCCATTACCGAATCGATCAAATCGCTGACTCTACTTCAAGTAGATGTGAAACGTTGTCCTTTCTTGATGCATACCTGTGTATCATCAAATAAAAATGAAAGAGTCCCACCAACTTGCGATCACTTTTTTTCATCACACCCTTTCGGGTGTACCGCTATTCTCACCATGCCCCTTCGGGCCGAGGAACGCTGAGCCACTTATCAACGATGCATGCAACATGTGTTCGGCGAAACTTATAGGATGAGATAGTCAAAGCTTACGCCGACGACATCGTAGTAAAATCCAAAAGACGCGCGACTTAGTGGATGACTTGGCGGCAACGCTCAAATGCCCGAACGAAAAAGGGGTCAAGCCAACCTAGAAAAATGTGTATTCGGGTCCTCGCGGATGCTTCTCGGATTCATTGTTCAAAATGAGGTATTGAGGCTAACCCGACCAAGGTTGCCGCAATAACCAATATGGAGCCACCACCAATCTTAAGGGAGTCCAAAAGCTCATGGGTCGCCTTTGCCTCTCATAGAGATTCATCTCTAGGGTCGGGGAAAAAGGGTTACCCCCTGCATCGCCTTCCGAAGAAATCCGAAAGCATTTTACTTGACCGGCCGGAAGCGAAGAGGCCCTCGAACCTAAAAAGATACTCACCAACCCATCGGTTCTAGTACCACCAAACCCGGGAGCAATTACCTCTACGTGGTCGCCACCACCCGTGTGGTAAGCGCAGCCATAGTTGTCGAGCGACAAGAAGAGGGCACCCTACCACCCAATGACCGCCTACTTCATTAGTGAAGTACTATCGCACACCAAAACCCGACCCGCGATGCGTAAATTACTATACGCCGTGGTACCGCACAAAGGAAGCTCCGACACTACTTCCCCGCACACCCTATCCACGGTAGAGACAAAGATTCCCCTGGGAAATCATAAACAACAAAGAAGCCACGGAAAGGTAGCCAAATGGGCAAAGGAGCTTATGAGCGAGACACCGACATACGCCCCACGCAAGCAATCAAGTCTCGTGTCCTGCCGATTTTGTTATGAATGGATCGACACCCCAACCCTCCCAAGACCGACAAGCGTAATGATGGACAATGTTCTTCGACGGATCCCTTATGAAGACAGAGCAGGGGCAAAAGGCCTCTTTATCTCGCCCTTGGGGTTCACATAAGGTACGCAATCGCTACATTTCCAAAGCTTCAAACAACGAGCGGAATACGAGGCCCGGTCAACGGCCTCCGCATTGCGGCCGACCTCGGGTCCGGCGCCCGAAACAAGAGGGGACTCTCACCGTGGTGGATCAAGTGATGAAGGCCTCTACCGCCACGATCCAAAAATGGAGGCATATTGCCGAGAGGTAAGAAAGCCGAAGAAAAATTTCATGGCCTGGAGCATCGACACACGCCAAGGAGGTACAATGAAGCAGTTGCACGAAGCTAGCAAAGGTTGCGCCTACAAGGGTCGCTGCGGCCCCCAAATATCCCGACGCTGGACCTCTACTAGCCCTCCGGCAAATACCAGACTGTGAACTCCCTGGTCGATTAAACCCCCCTGGGGCTACGCACACTCTTCGAAATCAAAGACAAAACTCGAAAACGGTTCCTCGAAGTAACACGACAACAAACGTGAGGCCATGCAAATTGAGGAAGAAGCACAAGATTGGCGACCACCGTTGATCAACTACCCGACCCGAGAAGAGGTACCCGAGGACAAGACCGAGGCAAGGCGGATAGCCCGACAGCCAAATCCTTTACGATGATTGGGGACGAACCAGCCAGACAAAAAAGGGGGCCTCGAATATTTCAGGTGCATCCCCCGAGAGCAAGGAAAAGAGCCGCTGGTAGATACCCATGGAGGAGAATGGGGCACCATGTCGCCCACCTAACCCCGGTGGGGAAAGTCTTCGTGCAAGGCTTTTATTGGCCGACAAAGAGTCCGAGACGCAAATCATATAGTCCGAACCTCGCAAAGGTTGCCAAAATTATGCCCATAAGACCCACCTCCCGCACAAAGCTCTACAAACCATCCCGACATTTGGCCATTCGCAAGATGGGGACCGATATGATCGAATCCTCAAGAAGGCGCCGAGGGCTACACTCATGTTCGTCGCGATAGACAAGTTCTCCAAGGGATCGGGGTCCACCGGTTATCACACCCGGACGTAAGAAACAAGAAGGTTGTTTTGAAGATTTGCTCTCAAGGTTTGGCGTCCCCAATTCGATCATCATCATAATGGGACCAATTTCATTGGAAAAAGTTCCTAGACTTCGCATTACAAATATCGTGGTCAACACAAAGAACGGTGGCACATCCAAGACCAACTGACAAGTAGAAAGAGCCAATGGCATGATCTTGAAAGGCCTCAAACCAAGAATCTTCAACAAGCTCACCAAGACGCAAAAAAGGTGGTACCAAGAGCCGCCAACCGGCTCTATGGAGCCTACGAACCATCTAAGAGCCGCAACAGATTCACACCCTTCTTCCCCGTCTATGGGTCCGGCCATACTCCCCCCTAACATAGAGTATGGATCCCCAAGGCTTCAAACTACACCGAGCAAGGCAAACTGTAGGGGCCGGGAAGACTCCATAGATCGCTTAGAAGAAGCAAGAGACATAGCACTAATAAACTCTCGCCCAATACCGCCACGCTAGACTGCATCATGCTAGAAAGCTAAAGCCCCGAGGCTTTCAAGTTGGCGCACCCAAAGATAAAGTTAAGAAGAGACAACCGAGAGCGACACACGCCGGCTCCCCCATGGGAGGGGCCATACTTCATCGCCGGCAACTCAAGCCCTAACTTACAAGCTTAAAAAACGAGAAGGGCTTAAGTCTACTCAAACGCCTCGAATATAGAACAACTTCGCCTGCTCTATCCTTAGGGCCAAAAAAAATATGCCATGTACATACACTTTTTGTACAAAAGCAATAAAGAAAAATCTTCTTCCTTAAAAAGATATGAGTCAAAAGTATTTTTTCTTAGGTAGGTTTTGTCTTAAACACCTTCAAAGACAAAACCTCCCCTGGCTACCGTAGGGGGGAACCCCCTCCCCTACGAGATAACCCCTTGAAAAAACTAAGAAATGTGAATGCTTTGAAAAATTCCTTTTTTTGCTTATGACACGCTTTAAACCGCAAGAATCTTCCATAGAAATTCGAACGAGACAAGAAAGGCTCGAGGACCACCCCTCGGGGTATCCATAGCCAAATCGGCTCTGAAAGAAAAATGTGAAGGCAATTCAAGCACTTAAGTAAGACGTAAACAAAAGAGTAATATATTCTCTAAGGTACCAAGCATAAAGGTCCCTAGGTTACAAAAAGGCCACTGCATCGCCTACCACAAGTTGTTTACAAACTTAACCCAAAGGAGCTCACGGGTCTTCGGATATTCTCCCGACCCAACATCAAAAAAGTGCAGGGTTGTGAAGGAGGATTCACCGGTACTCATTTCTTCATCACCTTCCCCATGTTTTCTACGAAGACGCCCTCTAAGATGCCTCCATGGGCTCGGGGCTGCCTCATAACCCGATTCTATGGGCTTAAAAGGCGGGAGCAATTTCATCTTTGAAATGAGCGGCCAACGCTTGCCGGCCCCTCCGCCCGGCATGGAGGTCGGCGATCTTCTTCATCCGCCTTCATCGGCAAACACCGGCTTCTTCTTCATCATTACACCCCGCAGCCAAAACCGCCGGAAAGAATCCCGAGGGTTTCATCCGACCACGAAATGCGAGCACACCACCACAAGGCAAAGATCTCATCCCATTGCGAACGCCCCGATCTCACCTCGACGCAGACTCGAAAGGGCGCCAAAACGCTCTGAACGGATGTACCCGACACCGCATCCGTGAGGCCCAATCGACGGATATGGTCCAAGTACGACCTCCCTCCAACTCCTTACGCGAGCCTCCTCGGCATTTAGGCATTGAGACATGTTAGTGGCGTGCTTCATCGCCGGCCCTCTCTCCGCCCCGGGGCAGGGAAGAAAAATGAGGTAAAGGGTCATAACAGGGAGGCCATCCTAAAATGAATGAAGAGAAGTCATACCTTCCCACATCTTCTTCCATTTAAGCATTTCGTTGTGTTCATTAACGCATTGTGTTCCCCCAGCCTCCGCATCCTTCGCCGAGTCCACCTCCCTTGACGCCTCCTCCCACCCGAGTACTCAGAGAATTGGCCATCTCGACAGCTTGGCCTCCTCCCTCCGCCCGACAAGGCCAATGCGAAGTTTCCTCCAAAATCTTCCTCGATTCAACCCGACCCTCCTCACACGAATGGCTTGGTCAAAGATCCGACCGCCTTTGGCGTAGCATGGACTTGGCCGCCTCTAGCTCCATCACCAAAACCGAATCGACATTCTCCTGCCCAAAGATGAGCTCGGTGAGGCGGGTCACCCTCCCTTTGTCTCACGTGAGCTCGGTTTGGGTCCGGTCTGAAAGGACATTCCAGCCATGCGACATTCCTCCCGCAACTCCTCCCGACTTCTCACGAAAGCAAATCGCTCAAACTCTCGCAAAACCTCAAGATGCCCTCGTGATTAAAAATAGGGAAAGCGATATCAAAATAAGGAAGGGACTCAAAGAAAGAAGAACAAACCTCGCCCGCTTGGGACAGCGATGGCGAGTTTAACCGATCGCCTCCAAACCCCTACGCCCATTTCTTGATATGATCATACTCCTTCCGTGCAGCGACTTGACGGGTCATGGATCACAAGTTTACGAGGAACCTCTTCCGACGGCCTCCCGAGCTCGGATTGACCACCCCAAGCAATGTGGGTCATTAGAGAATGGCACGCAACCTAAATCCTCCCCTAAATTGGGAAAATCTAACCAAAAGAAATCTAGGGACCTTCACAAATTTACCCCCGAAAGTAATCCAGGGTCTGAGCCGCCGTAAGCACCCATCGTGATAAGAGAGGTGCCAAAATCTGACGACGGAATGCATCGCCAACCGAAGGGCATTGGTTGACGCCGGTTGTGGCCGCAAGGCTTCGCCGCACCAAATAGGATATCTTGAGCAACCTCTCCGAGAGGATCCGGAATGGCCCCAAGCTAGAGGGATTTAGATTGCTTAATGATCGATCCCTCGCGGCTCACTCCCCGAAACCCCTCCCCGAGCCATTTCGGGATCAAGCCCTCCATAGCCATGGCCTCGAGATGGTCAAGCATGGGGAGGAGAAATCAGCCCCGACGAGCCCTGAAGCTTCCTCGATGATCCAGCACTCTCGGGGAGATGTCTCGCGGGAATCGAACAGAATTGTCCCGAGGCCGACATCCACCCCCGGATCGCCCGTCACCACAGAGGGATCACGTAGGACGCTACGCCGAGAATCTCCCCGCCGACAGCCTCGACCCTCGCCCTCGAAGACCGGGCGCTAGACTTAAGCCGCCTCGCATGAAGGACAAGCGTGTTCTAAAACTCTTTTCCCGATAAAAGAAGAAGCCCGGCGGGAAGTCGAGGCTTAACATCAAAGAAAGTCGAAACAAACGGCCAAGGAATGAAACAATTTAAAGGTAATCAGGGAAGGAGAGTCAACTCACGTAGACTTTGGGGTAGCTTTGGAGTGGCCGCGCCGAGACTACGCCGACTTGGGATCGACCGCTCCCCCGCATCGTAACCCGCCGCTTGCCGCGACTAGGGTCGAGCTCCCCCAGGAGTCTCCCCTTCCCCCGCTGCCACGTGCTCGAGGGGCAATTGACCATGTTCAGTGATCGACCTCGACTCGCCGGATTTCCGCCTCGAGTCGGGAAGATCGAGCAGCCGAACACGCACCCCTCGAGGAAGCCCACACCACGGCCGCCCTGCACGGGGCGTATCTATTAACTCGACCGCCCCTCGCCACGGCAAAGACCCATAGCGTATCCCGACGCTGCCGCTAAGGCCGCTTCCCCCCCGAAAGACGGCGAGTCCGCGCCGTGGACTCCGCTGACTCTCCACGCCCGCCGCTCACGCCGCCCGTTGTTCAAAGCCACCTTCTCGGCCTTCCTCCGGGTCCGCCTCGGCCTTCTCAACCGCTCGCGCCGTTTCCGAAAGCGGTTAGCCTCCCGTCGGCCTCGGTCCTCGTGGACCGGGGAAGCGACCCCCGAATTCAATATCCCGAGTAAGGGAAGGAGATGGAACGTTAGGATCCGACCCTCGAAAAGAAAAGAAAACAATAATAAGCACGCAAGACTTACCACCGAGATGTACCCCCCGCCCCGCGCATCGCGATCTCCTGATTGTCTTGGGAGTCTTGTCACCCGTAAACATGCGACCCCGCTGCCTTCGTGGCTCACCCGCAAGATCTTCTGGATATCATCCGAGTGCCATAGATTGGCCTCATTGTCATCCGCCAGAGGCGAGCGCCCTCCATGAGCGTTAGGACCTCGACAAAGAGAAAGCACCACAACCGCCGCCACATTCACATCACGGCCACGGCCGACGGATGGCGGGCGCCAAGAGCATCCAGTGATGCCGCCTTGTTGTGGCGCCCATAATGCCGTTGATCGGCCACCCTTATCACACTCCCGTATATGCCTAAGACCCCCGCCGTTCCGGCAAGGTAGAACCATTCTTCCCGCCACCCCTTTGTTCAACCCGTAAGCCGAGAGGATATATTCCTCCGCTCGCCTCACCCTGCTTTGTCGTGAAGGGACGGTTGAAGGACGCAAGATCCAGCTCCCGCATCGCGGCCGTGGGTGAGCCGTGGCCTCGGGTGCTCGTGGTATTTAACTCCGCCTTGAAGTACCACCTCCGTAGTTCCCAATGGGGTTCGATTCCCAAGAAACCTCACAAAGGGCTACAAAGATCGATGCCCGGGCAATCGAATTGGGTGGAATTGGATGGAGTTCCACTCCATACCAATGCGAATCGCCGCATGAATCGACTCGCCAAGACACCAACCCTCGCCCATGGTAATCCATCATACATACGACATACCCGGATGGAGGATGCGTTTTCGCATGAAAGGCGCCAGAATCAGCCCATCCGGCCAAGGCGCCATCCGTATGACGGCGTAGGGAGGCCTCATCCACCGCTCGCCGTAGCCGCTTCGCCACCGGCGACCCGCGCCAAGGGAGAGGATCTAGGAGAGGGGTGGTTTCCACCTCCCCGCGATGTCATCACCCCTCCACAACAACCACCGCGACGGAACAAAGAATGGCAAGTAAGTGCGACGCCTCACTTTTCCCTCATCACCTTCCTTCTATGATCTCTTCCCTCTCTCGCTTTGGCAATGGCAAGGGAATACAGGGACTAGCACTATGCAAGAGAGATGAATGGAAGACGACGCCGCCGTAGAGCCTCCCAATATATAAGGGAGATGGGAAACCCACGGGTTAGCCCAACCGCGGCGCAAGGCGAAGACCAACCGAAATGGATCCAACGGCAATAGCCCTGTGCAGCCCCCCTCGCAAGCATTACAAAGAAGGGGCCGACTCGCGCCAAGACCGCAGCCAAGCCGCCCCATCAAACACGAACAACGCCTCCTCGAGAGGTGACGTGAAAAAGGCGCGCGCAAAATGCGCCCGATCCCCGCAGGGGTAAAATGTCCGTCCGCTGCCTAAACTCAAATATCTCCCCGGGAGGCGCCCGAGCCCTCGGGCAGAATGAAATATCACCGCAATGCGTAATCCCTGTGAGGGGAACGCCGGGCCATGCGCCCACGCACGATCCGCAGGATCTGAAGCCGGGCCCCCCAAAGGCTTCTACAAACCGCCAGATAACCGCAAGGGACCGAAGGGAAATGCACAACCGTCGGGAGCCTCAGAGCTCGATTTTCTCGACGATCTAAGACTTACAGAACCACTTATAGAGATGTCCCATCCGTGGGAGGCCCGGCTGCCCTCGGTCTCGCACCTGCCGGGACCTCGATCCGCTAAGAGGCCCGACAGCTTCTCATGGAGTGCCCCTAGACCACACGCCTCGACCCCCCCGCCCGGGGGGCACGCACTCCACTTAGATTTCCCCGTTAAACGCCAATGGGGTATGCCATGCTCGGCTATTGCAAGATGGCACAACTCCCTCCTCCTCCCTTTCAGAAGGGCTTACGAGGAGGTTTTATGAAAAGACGGGAGGACTGAACGACCATAAGCTGGCGGACCGGCCTCTCACACCCTGACATCCCCGCACATTTTGCGCAATTTAGTGGGTAGTTCGTATCTTACCAAATAAGATAAGAAAAAGCCCTCCCAGGAATTTAGGCATTCCTCTGAGGCCTTTGGGGCTACACCAATCCAACCCGAAGGCCACCCGCCCCGAGACCAAAAATATGCCAAAGCCAAGAGACGATCAATACCGCCCTAACGAACGAAGTCACCCACTCCCTGGGCTCGGGGCTACCGTCCGGGGACAAAAATAATCGCCCACAAGTAAAGTCAGCCCAAGACGGATAACACGCCCAAGGGCCCAAAAACGATGGACCGGTGTGAAGACGACGCCATACGTAAAACCCAAGACGTATCATGGGCTAGGAGATAGCCTAAGGATAAAGGACTACCCCAACCAGAAGTTAACAAAGAAGGTCTCAATATACACAGACATCCTTTTTGGCCCAATTAAAGGCCCAAAATGCCCATCTCCGTGCACTCCTCTAAACGAAGCCCAACTTGCTAAATCAAGCTCCCCACCAAAGCCGTAAGGGCCTGTGGTGAAACTCAAGGAGTTTTAAAAATAAAAATAAAGAGCCGCTTGGGCCAAATAGAATGGAGAAGGAGGACTAGAAAAACAAATCGCATAAATGCAGGCTTGTTACGCCCATTGGTTTATAGACCAAATCGCCCACACAACATCACCAAGACGCCTCGCTATCCGCCGAAACCCGCCCCAAACCGGCGGGTCGAGCCCCCTGGCCAAGTTCCGCCGCCCGAGGACGGCTCCCCCGGCGACGCTTTTCTCGCCCGAGGACCATGGGCTCTCGGTCCAGACATTCCGCCGCCCGAGGGTAAAAAAAGTCCGCACCATGGTTCTCCCCTTTCTCGGGTAAACAACCCTAGCGCACCTTGGGAAGCCCAACCTCGTAGTGGGGAACAAATGATTTAATGTCCCCTGCTTCCCACGATGTGGTGACAGGGCATCGACAGTTCCTCGACGATCCAACCGCCCCAAGTATCTCCTCGCATCCCCCGCTGATGGGACATAAAGGGAACAAGGCTTGTCACACGCCGCCACCCCGCCTGTGGAAACATAACTTCACTATTCATTTACTTGCAGCCACGCCCTCGACACGGGTCCAAGAACCCTGATATCGACACCACACCACGACGCTGCACCCCAAATGGTGCCAAGAATCATGGCGGTGGGATCAGAGGGTCCCGTTGACCCCGGGTTGCCCCCCTTTTGGCTTACTTTGGACACCTGACGCCAGAGACACCAAGACACGCGATCCCACACTAGGGCATCCCCTCCGTGGAACCTCGAGGCTCGCTCGGCATAATACGCCTTATAGCCCCGAGCGGTAGACACCTTAACATTTGTACACCATACTTATTGTATACATTATCTCCCTTTACCCTATAAAAGGGGGTGATGCCACAATAGAAGGGATCCCCTTTTGCTAGGTTTACACACTTAGACATCTCACCCCGTGATTGAAGTTCTTCTTCATTCCCGAAATCACTTGTAATCGCTTGGTTCTTGTGCACATTTGATGCAGGTAACACGAAAAGACACACCGCCGTCGGACGAGGGGCCCCATAGCCCCAACCAGATAAACTCTTCGCCTCCCCAAATTCGACAAAGCCATCAGCGGGGAGCGCACAAATTTATAAATTATTGCCGTGCTTGGGATACCCCTGCCTTCTCAAAACACCGACAATGATGGTTTGCTATTTTTGAAATTTTTATAATCTTCCACATAATTTGTAGGTTTATTGTTTTACCAATAAAATAAAATAAAATAATATCCAGGCCACAGCCGCCTTGTCCACGACCAAAAGGCCCATGAGATGGAATCCAACTCAGCGCATAAGGTCCAATATTGGGTGAACTTTTATATTAGGAATCCTCGATTTCTCAAATTGAATTTAGATCCTTCCGCCCTTTTCTTTCTCTCTCTTACACTTTGCACCCGTAACCCTTCCTTCTCTTGTATTTCTTCTTTTGTCATTCTCCACCCAAACCGCCGGACCCTCAACCTAGTCGGATTTGGATTACTATGGGGATTTTGATTCGCCCTTGGTTTGGTTCCAATCACCTCGCTAGCTTAATTGCACTTTTTTTTTTCGATATCTCGTTATGTGTTTGTGTCGATCCCCAACTCTACGACGGTGTGTGAAACAAGTTAGAAAAATGAATCCTACACGCATGGGAGGCAAGGTGGTTGTGACGCCCGCCCTCAAAGCCGCACCGCACGCCCTTCCGGGCCGTGCGCATACACATAGCACCCTCGCACACTTTCGCCCTCGCCGTGTAAAAGGGTTAACCCGGCGGTGATATGGCCGGATGGCAAAGGCTTATAAGTTGGCTCCACCCTTAAACCAGAATCCTAAACATGTGCACTCTGCACTCATAGGCCCCCTCTGGGCCACATCCAAATTGGGCGGGTGTTACAAAGTGGTGAACCTTTGGACGGCAAAAACGTGTAGGGGTTGGAAGAGCCGGAAGAAAGAGGAGGGTGAAAAAAAATGGTGAATGGAAATTTTCTCTTTATCAATAGGTATAGATATAGATTGATTACATTACATGCGTGGTCAATTGTTTTTGTATTTTTGCAAACTACTGTTTCTTCTACATCACGAGATCCTTTTTAAAAAATAGTACGTACTAGCTTGTTGGGAGAAGATAACACAAGAGCAGTACGGAGATCTTCACATAGGGAATCCATCATGGCTGGCGTCTCTGAAGTCTTGCAGATTTGTTGGCCGCATCACCGGAATATCAAATCCCACATGTACTAACACAATCCATTTTTCTAAGCAAGCATTTGGTCATTATCCTGCCTGCCCTTGATGCGTAACTTCATCCACTACCACGAGTCCATGCATGATGATCCTTCTTTCGGATCTCTCAGCATTTGGACATCTACTCAATCTTCTTCTTTTTATCTTACCTCTACACGAGTGCATTTTATCTCTCCCTATAATTTTTGCAATGTAGATAAACATAAATAAATTACGAAATTTTGAGAGGATTTGTCAGATCGGATACTCATAGAGTCTTTCTTCCTATACTTTTACAATGTAGATATATAAACATAAATAAATTACGAAATTATGAAAGGATTTGTCAGATCGGATACTCATAAAGTCGGGAAGAACGACCGAAGGACGTGACATCGATCCATGCCCATGAGGCCACGACCATTGTCCATCCATTCCATAATTTTCAATGCACCACGAGGTTGCCCTCTTGTTCGCAGCCTCTGCATGCTGTCAACTTGATCCAAGGGGCATGTGATGGAGGACATTCTTGCATGCCTCCGTTCTCTCTCTCTCGCATTTATTTATTTATTTGTTTATTTATTTATTTATTTATTTATTGAGATGGAAGTAGACAATGCAACCTGATGCATAGTACGGTACTGCACAGACGGCTTCTCCTTCACACACGCGAGCGCACCATGAGTTGCTCCTTGTTGCATGGACGCCGTTGTGCCACGTCTCTAAAACTCTGTTTCTCTATATATGAATATATAATATGATGATATATAATAATAACAAAACATGTATAGAAAATGCATATGATGGTAACGAGAGGACGTAGATCAGCTGGGTGTGATCGTTTTTGAAGCAATATATATGGAGTGTTAGCAACCACACCGCACGCAAACCCTATATCTACTAGACATATACCCATGGCGTGATTTTGGACAAGTCGACACTAACCATGACTGTCAAGTGTCGATCGCGGCAGCTAAGCGTATTCCATAGTGATAGAATTTATTACGTTTCAAAAGCGAATTCCATAGCTCTAGCTTATGTTTGTTGTTCGATAAAAGCAATTCAAAGGGACTAGTCTCGATCATCCAATCCATCATCCGTGGGACCGACACCCAACATTTAGAGCATCTTCAGAACGCGAGGGGAATTCTCATACGTTAATTCCCTACGAAATTCATGTGTTTCAAACATGTCCAATTAATTGTTGGATACGACACGACTCACAAGATGTGATTGTGGTGATCTGGGCACAAGTTAACTCAGGTGGTGAAGGAAAGTCCTCTTCCAAACACGTGAGTGGCGTTCTTGTTTGTAAATTAGCATTTTGTTTTTGAACTTAGCAAATACTAGCATTGGCCAAGCTTGGACCAAATTCTAGCAAACGCCAATGAAACTTGGACAACGCTAGTTTTTTTTCCATTGGCTGTTCATAAAGAGCAGGTGTTAGTACAAATATAACTAATTGTAACTATTATTGAGATACATCTCTATTGCTATATTTTACTAAGATTACTGGCAGTACAAATCACTATTTACATTGACGGTAGGCTTAAGACAACAACCAATGTAAATTAGACTTACAACGATGGTTGTCTCTTTAAGCCTCATTTGTAAAAAAAGGATTTGTACTAACGATTACCTTAAGAAAACCAGTATATAGATATGTTTATGCTAAAAGTTTTCTTAACCTATGATCAGTACAAACAAATGTGAAATAATTTTCTAAAAATTTTCAAAATCAGCGTGATACTCCAAAAAGATCGGTAACTTTATAGTTTTAATTTTTATTTGAGATTATTTAGGACATGAAAATTTTATT
Source organism: Hyparrhenia diplandra (assembly GCA_015847255.1). Taxonomy (NCBI): domain Eukaryota; kingdom Viridiplantae; phylum Streptophyta; class Magnoliopsida; order Poales; family Poaceae; genus Hyparrhenia; species Hyparrhenia diplandra. The sequence continues at coordinate 1,486 of JADLZK010006628.1, read as the reverse complement.
GTAAGGTTAATGATTTTATAAAATTAAATTTTTTATTTACAGTGGGCTGCAGCCTTAATCCAAATGTCAGCTTAAACATTTACATAGGCAGTCATCAAAGTGATGCTAGTGGATGGAATCCACTGGCCTGCCACATGGGCAGTTTACAAAAGGTCACTCCAGTACAAAAATACTATTCTAGTGTGGGTTAAGCCTTTGCAGGCTAGTCACGCTCACGCCAAAGGAGATGGGCAGCGTTGCATGCGTATATCACGACTCGCCTCAATGTCACTAACATGCGATCATGTGTTGTGATGGCCTTGTTTAGTTAACTAAAATTTAGCAAAACGTCTTCACATCCGGCCCCAGTAAAGACTTTCGTTTGTATTTTGGTAAACATTGAAAAAAAAATTACTAACTAACTAGGCTTAAAAGATTCGTCTTTTGATGTCCCAAATGAACAGATGTGATTAATTATTTTTTTACCTACATTTAAACACGCTACAGGAACATACGCTCTTTTGGTGTATTTAATGTGATGTAATGGAGAGATTGCTAAAAACTAGCAAATTTTTGGTGTATTTACTGCTCTGAACCATCCGGATCCAAACACTGCAGCAACAAGTGACTCCGGTACTGTTTTCTGGCAGTGCCGTCACACGTGGACATGGTGGACATGTTTTGGTGTAATTGGCGGGATCCGATCCGCAGCCGGACGGGCTCCCGGCTCCTGCACCGTCCCGTGCTTCTCGTGCATTATTATAAAATACGCCCGCGTTATGCTTAGTCTGCACCTTTGTGTATGCATCAAGTTAAATTTGTGTGAATTTGTGTACATGTGTATGACGACGAATTTGATGACGTCAAGCATCAACAGTTAATTACATCTTTAAAATTGTTGTTTGTTTTGTTTTAAGAACGACTTTGATCCAAATGCACCCAAGTTGATAACACCCAAATTTAAAATTTTACTTTTTTCAATTATCTCTTTCCACCTCATCTATGGTACCTATCTTCCTCATCCGCCTTTTCTACGATCAAAAACATCCGGTATGGATGTACCCATTCCCCGCCATGTGCCTTCACGCCGACATACCGCCACACATGTAGCGTCGCCGCTTGCCCGACCGCGATGCCTCCTCGCCCACCTGTCTAGCTGCGGTCACCACCAGGCTGCCGCTAGGGCAGGGGTGCGCGGAGCCAAGCGCCACCGCGACCCGGTAGAGTCGAGTTGAGTGCCACCGCCATGTGGGTGTGCGTCGGCCCAAGCGCCGCCACCTGCAGCTGGCACGGGAACGTCGTATATATACTACAGATAGGCATGCCAAAAAAAAGAAGGCAGAACGTTTCCAAGCAGTACTCGTGTACGCAGTATAAAAAAACTCTTTTATTCCCTCGGGACTCGGATTTAATAGATTGGACGTTTAGAAGGTGAACCAGATATATGAAATGAATTAGGTCTCGATCTAAATCATGATGGTCTTCTTCACACCTGTGCTTGGTCTCG
>JADLZK010006627.1:0-49969 GCA_015847255.1 Hyparrhenia diplandra | reverse complement strand
TACGGTGGCCGGTAGAGTTTTTCTTCTATATTGCTCACCCCAATTTAGCCTGCTAGGACCGCAATTTCTTCTAATTTCTGCTGCAACAATACCAGTAAAAAAAATCGAGTACCTGCACGGCTGCACCTGTCAGGACTAAACTTGTGCGTTTGGCCCATTGGCGTCCGGCACCTGTGCCCGGTTTTAGCCCGGCCCAAGCACTGCCCGACCCAAAAGGCACTCGTGGCCCGGCCGACCCGGTGCCCGGTGGGGCGTGCCCCGGGCCGACCCCAAGGCACGCGGCCACCGTCTGCGGCCCGGTTTTCAGTTTGGCCCGCTAGGGGCCTGTGAAACCAAGGTGGGGCGTCAGATATACGCCCCGCCCGCCCCACCCCCCAAACCCTAACCCGGGCCCGTCGCCCGTCCCGTTCGCCTCCCGTCCGCCCGCCCGGGCCCCACCCGCCTCTCCCCAAACCCTAATCCCCCACCACGCGCCCCGATTCCCCTCCCTCCGTCGTTGATTCGCCTCCGTCCGACACGACGACGACACGATCCTCCCGCACGACATGGCGACGTTCTCCAAGATCCACGACTTGTGACGTCAGTAAAGTTTGGCCCGTCTATCCCGCCCATGAGAGGTAGGTCGTACGGCTTTGTCCCGCTCTCGCTCTTGCTCGCTGGTCGCTGCTCTCGGTTGTGCGGATCCGACTTGCTTGTTGCTCTCGCCGCCTGTCCCCCTGTTCTTGCTGTCGTTGTTCTTCTTTATGCGGGTCTCTGTTTCTGCTTGTCGCTCTCGCCCGCCACGTCTCTTGCTTGTTGCTCTCGCCGCCTCCTCCTGCGCCGGCTCCGGCAGCTGGTGGAACCGGCGCTCGCGCTGTGCCGCACCCGTGAGGAACTCGTGCCGAGAGGATGAAGAAACGCCGCATGTCGTGGGCAGCGACGATGATGATGAGGATGTCGCATGACCATCAACCAAGAGCTCCGTGAGCTTGGGCATCCCCGACGGCGGGGGCGACATTGGAATGGGAGATGATGATGTTACTCATAAGGGTGGTCGGGCTCGGGTACTTACTCGCCCTTCTACGCTCCCGAAGATGCAAAGAACACCTACCGTGGCATCTTCGCCTAGGCAAAGGCAAGACTAGCAGCCGCCGTGCTTCGGTGTGGGCATTCTTTGATGAAGAGATTGAGAAAATTGATGGGGAGGATAAGGTAATTGCTTTGTTTGTAAAATTTTGCAAATCTCGTTTGTCCGGTACTTCATGTAATGGAACCGGTCATTTGATTAGACATAACAAATCATGCAATTCTAAAATTGATAAAGCTAATTTGGTACAAACTAGACTTGCTATGAACTCTCGATGGATCTTTTAGGAATTGGGAGTACAATCCCAATATTGCTAGGATGGAGCTTTGCCGATTGATTGCTAGATTGGATTTGCCTATTTCTATTGCCGATATAATACCGCTTGGGATGACTACATTCAACGTGCCCACAATCCTAGATACAAAAGGGTTTCTAGATGGTCCACTTCTAGGGACCTCAATAAGCTTTTTAATGATCAACCGCATCATGTTAAAAATGTTATCATGGTCGGTGTGTCTTCCGCTTGTTTAACATCCGATATATGGTCCGCAATGCTAAGGAAGATTATGTTAGTGTTGTGGCTCACTATGTCTCTCGCTGATTGGGAAATGAGGAAAACTCAAGTTATTGGTTTCAAACTAATGGAGGCCAATCACAAAGGTGCTAACATTGCGTAAAAAAATTATTGATTGTCTTAGAGATTGGGGCCCGCTACATAAGGTAGTATCTGTTACCCTAGATAATGAATCCGCTAATACCACCCTTTGCTATGTCAATTTTGACACCTCAAACTTTGATGGTTACTTGGGTTTTGATGTTTCTCCATTAGATCCCACATAAAGCAAGACTTTGTTGTGCATCACGTGTTTGCCATGTTCTTAACTTGATTGTGAAATCGGCTTGGAAAAATTGCACCTTTGCTTGAGGTTCTTAGAACTGCTATTGTTTTTAAATTCATCTAATCAGCATTGCACAGCTTCAAAAGTACCGCCAAGCTCAAGGAATGACACCTAGGAAGTTTAATATGGACATGGATGTTAGATGGAACTCCACCTTTCTTATGCTTATACATCTGGCCGCCATATAAAAAATGTGTTAACTGCTTTTCATCAATTCTAACATTGGCTATCAACTTATACATGGTCAACACCGTACCAAGCTAATAAGGTTTTCAAGTTCCTTCAACAATTTTATGAGTCAACATGTGTCCTTTCCGGGTGTTTATTACCCCACTAGTCCTTTAGTATGGCATCACTTGATTGAGATTGCACTGCATTTTCAAGATAATGAAAAAGATAGTCTACTTTCTGATGTTATCAAGCCTATGAAGGCTAAATTTCTTAAGTAATGGAAGACTGTACCCCCGCTGTACTCTTTTGCATTTGTTCGGATCCAAGAGCTAAACTTAGAGGTTTACGAAAAACACTTGAATTGATAGAACCTTTTGCCAAAACTTCTTACAACAGTTACTATGATGAAGTTAAAACTAAATTGTATAAAACCGTATGACAAGTATGACAAAAAGTTTGGTGCAAACTAGACCATCAAGGACCACCCATCCATCCGACCATTGTAAGAGGAAAACATGGGGGGCGTAATTTGTGGAGGAAACTCATCCTCTTCTCGTAATTCAAATGGTGCATCTTTGTCATCTTCTCGGTATCTCTAAACTTAGTACTTACCTTGATGCCGATAATGTTGCGGAATTGATGATAATTTTGATATCCTTAATCGGTGGCATGAGCATAAACTAACCTATCCAGTTCTTTCTCTTATGGCTAAAGATATTATTGTTGTTCCTGCTTCAACTACCTCTTTGAAGTCTTGTTTTAGTTTGTCTGGCAGGATAATCGAGGAATGTCATCGAGCAATGACTCCAAAGACCGTTGAGCAGCTGGTCTTGGTCAAGGACTGGGAGCTGGGGCAGGAAAGGGCACAACATGGAGCAGAGGACAAGGGCTTGGAAGAATACTACGAGAACAACTTTTTTGATGATGATGGCCCCGGGATGAAAGAGTTGGATCCACCTAATGGTAAGTAACTGTTGTACAAGTTGTTGGTCTTGCATTTGTTGTGAGTCTTGATTGATATACTTGTGGCTGGTGTAGTCTTGGAGATGGAACAACTTAATGCTTGACTGCTGGTGCTGGAGATGGAACTGTTCTGACTGCTACTGTTGGAGATGAGTAGTGACTCCTGGTAAGTCACTTGTACTCTTGGTAATGGAATCTTGTGAGTAGTGACTGTTGTAGTGACCGGTGTACTAAATGTCTTGTGTAGTCTTCCTACTTGAATGCTGGTGCTGGATATGAAGACTTGCTGGCTTGCTCATGTAAACTGGTGTAGTGACTAGTGTAGTCTTGTTTGTTTCTTTGGTAGCCTCCTGGCGAGAGCCGAGAGCCCGAGTGTTAAGACTTGAGAGGTGTTGGTACTCTTTGTGTTGAGAGTTGAGAGCCTGAGTGAGAGTTGAGTCTGTTTTGTAATAACTTAAGTACTGTTGATCTTATTATATGGATGAACATGAAACTTGAGCTGTGAAGCCGTAGTCTTTTTTCCTTCCTCGGGTTTTATCTCACGAGGTGTGAGTTTTACCTAGGAAGGTTTTTAATGAGGCGGCATTGCACTTACGTACTCAAGTTTCTTTATCTTTAAATGTTTGTCATTTCTATTGTCATTTCAATTAGAGGTGAATGTGATCAGTTGTGAATCACCGTAATCTTTAAATGTAAATGTGATTTTCAAAGTCTATGTCAAATTCCTCGCTAAAATATAGTGTTTTTGTACATGGCGGGCTTTGGGCCTACTGGTGTCCCAATGGGCGCCGTCTTTGTTTGGGCCGGGCCGGCACGAAAAGTTGGCCCGTGTGCGCGCGCCTGCGGGCCGGCCCCAAGGCACGGTGCACGCGGCATTGGCACGACCGGCCGGCCCGTGGGCGGCCAGACCCGTGCCTGCCTCATCGGCTCGCGGCCCGGGCCGGGCGCCCGTCTTGGGGCGCCCGATGCACATCTTTAGTCGGGACCCCGGGCATGGAAGAGTAAGAAGAAGGCGTGCCCAGCGGTTTTACGCTTACGCCTTTGCAATGTGTAAGCGCTTAGCGCATTTGGTTGTTTAGCCTATGACGTGTGGGCCCAAGGGCGACGAACCCTTATAAACCTGTTGTAAGCGGATGGCAAACTATGCTTGAACGTGTCGTGAGCCCGAATCGGTTCGAGGGCCTCGAGGTTGCTCGCCGCCATCGCCCGAGATCCATCCTTGTCTTCCTTACATCTCGACGGTGATCGCCGGGCGCCAAGGGGTTTGACAAAGACTGTTATGGATTATAACCATGTAGTGCTATGAACATCAATTCTATTCTATTGCCGCTCGCCAAAAGGGAAAATTGCGACTAGTGCTATGCTATTCTCACTTAGGATGATGATCACAGGGTGAGGAGTCGAAACAGAGGTCCCCGAACCATAAAAGAGTATTTTTCTCCTCTACATGCTAAGCGTCAGCTTGCGAGAAGCTGCAACGGCTTGTTTGGTAGAGCTTAGCTTTTTTAAAAGATACTCATTTTTTTTCTCTCCTCCCACAAAGACACGAGTAGTAATGAAGCTTGAAAAAAGTAGTTTATCTCATCCCTCATTTCTCTCCCTTATCCATGCATGAAGCTATTGGTAAAAGCTATTTTAGGAACATTTTTTTTTAAAAAAAAAAACAGTTCATCTTCACCTAAAAAGTTGTTGACAAAACACAACTTTACCAATAAAAAGCTAAGCCGTGCCAAACGGGGCCATAGTGCCAACCATACATAGATTATTTGATGATAAATAGGGGATGCACGCTCGTACCCAACGGCCAAGAGAAGAACCCGCTGTCATTTAGATAAAACCAAAGATACGGAGAGATCGTTGCAAAAAAAAAAAAAAAGGGTACTCAGAGAAAAAGATATGAACATTGCAAGTTTATGACGCACACGTACGAAAAAGGAAAAAGTACGATAAAATTAAAATGAAACGGAACAACAATATACGTCTGTGAAATAAAAATGAAAAGTGTTCGAGAAAAAAAAAAAAATGAAAAGGGTGACAAGAAAAGAAAAGGAAAAACAAGAACGAGAAGACATAAATGGGCTAAAAACAAAGTCTAGGCATGCATAAATGGGCTTATGAAAACAAAGTCAGAGCCTACAGAGAAAAAAAAAATTGTAGGTTCGAATTTTTCCTACACAGCATGATGGGCTGTAAAACACATGATGGGCTTCATAAAACAGAGCCCACAAAACACAAACAACGAGCTACGTGGGGATACGAGTTGGGTGCAACCACAGAGCCCACAAAAAGCAAATCGAATGTAGAAATTCTGCTCGAAATGTTGATAAATGTTAACCGGTATTATTATTTGATTTGAAAATTTCGAAAGAAAAATATTGAATTGTCCGCACATGCCGCCTTGGGCTCAGTTTTGATATTGGGGCATAGAAAGGAAAGAGTCCGTTTCCCCCTCAGATATTCCAAAAGTCCGAGATCATATATAAACAAGATACTTATCCTTCTTGTCAACAACTTTAAACACGTCGTTTGTGTTTGAACTTTGGTGGTTTAGACGCCGGTTTCATCCGAGAAGACATGACGTCGACCATCCGACGAGAACGTTTCAGCGTCCGTGCCGCGAGTAGGGTAAATCATACTACATTCATAGTTTAGGATGTATGTAAATTCTGTAACACATATTATTTTTCGAAATTTATTCAAGTATTTTTTTTTCTAAAAATGTTGTGCAATTAAAATTCCTCAAAACGATTTTACCCCATAAAATTAATTAAAATTGTTTTAACTACGTAGATGGTCCGGACAACGCAAAAATTTTAAGTGACTTTGACAGCAAGGCAAGTATCACGAGACGCCCATGTTGTCCTCTGGTTTTATAGATTTTTTTTTTTTTTTTTTTGAGCAAACTCTGGTTTTATAGATTTTTTTTTTTTTTTTTTTTGAGATCACTCTGGTTTTATAGATTGATGAGGAGAAAATGTGATGGGTTCAATTCTACTTTTCCCGCAATAGGACCGCTCCAACAGTTATTTGGGCCCATTAAGGCCTGCCTGTGTGGTTTTGATCATTCGATGTGCAATTGCACGCCTTTTCCTTTTAAGACACTGTTTACTTCGCAGCATCTTGGCATTGCTTGCCACTTAAGAAAAATCAAAGATCTCCTTTTTGTTTTTCTAAAAGAGAAACATCAAAGATCCTCTCGACACTTAAAGAAGACAAACACCGAGATGTAGGAGCACACAAAGGTTAGAGTCAAAGCTGAGGGAGCCTCATTACCATCAAATCTTTTGTTGCTTTGTGAGATGTCAGTGCTCCGTATGTAGTAGATCATCCTTGCGCTAATCATATATTCCGTACTACAGTACTCCATCATGCATTTTCAGCATTTGATTCACTGACCACGCTCTTTCAAATTAAATTTTCATTTTTTTTTTTTTGTTTCTCCTCCATCTTCTTCCACACCACCCGTTTCAAATTTGTGGCCGAGAAAACTCAGTTATTTTTTTTTTTAAAAAAAAAACTGTTCTCGTTCACTTCTCTCTCTCATGCAGTCCATCGTGTTGCAGTGCATCAGGCTTTGTTCAGGCATCAGAGACGACAGGTCCTTTCACATGCCCCCACACACACAGCAGCCTTCATCAAGCCAAGGCCAGTAGCAGCAGCACCCCAGTGAACCAGCTCACCTCGCTCGCTGCTCTTCTTCCACTTCACAGTTCATCACAGTCCCCATTCCCCAATCCCCATGGCTCCTCACCACCGCCTCCTCCAGCTGCTCGTCCTCGCCGCCGCCATCACGGCCACCTTATCCCAATCACCAGCCGCCGCGCCTTCCGTCTCCCACTCCGGCGCCGCCGCGCATTCCCCCCCTCCACCCCTACCGCTACAGCCCCAAGCCCCTCCAAGAACACCCACATCTCCACCTCACCCACCGCGTCGCCGTCCCACTCCCACGCCGGCGCCAAGCTCACCTCCCCATCCGCCTCCCCCGCGCCCACCCACTCCACGTCCCCACCTCCTCCTCCTTCACCACCGACCCCAGCACCCATCACCTCCTCCCAGCCGCCGACATTGCCACCACCAGCCATCGCGCCGGCACCCTTGACCGTGACCGCGCCTCCGCCCACCGCCGCGTCTTCCCCACCTGTCCCCGCACCGACCACACTCCCTCCCCCATCCCCGTCTCCGGCGCTCGCCCCCGCGCCGTCACCGTCGTTGGCGTCCCCTCCGGCCCCGGCGCCCGTCATCCTCGCCGCGCCTGCTCCGGCCGTCACCGCGGCGCCCGCGCCCGCGCCCCAGCAAGACGAAGCCGACGAAGAAGAAGCACGCCGCGGCTGCACCGCTCGCCGCCGCGTCCCCGGCCACCACCACCACCGGCGCCGGCCTCGCTCCTGGCCCTGGACCCTCCACCGCCGACATGATGGTACGTGACCACTGCACTGCACCTCTCTCTCTCTCTCTCTCTCTCAAAAAGTAGCGCTACAGCGGCAAGGGACGCACGGCTAGCTGAGTAGCTGCACTGCAGTCGCACACGTGTCACGACCGTAGACGGCGGGGACTCCGAACCCGGCCGCATTTGATCCCACCACCACTACCGGGCACAGGCAGCCAGCCACCGGCACGGGAGGCCGAGGCACGCGAGCCGCGCGGGGCCCCACGAGTCAGCGAGAAGCATGTCTGTCGGGTGGGTCAAAGCACCAGGCACAGAGGCCGCCGGGCTCCGGAGCCCGCGCACGCGCACCCGTGCGGACGGGACCCCACTCCATGATTCGTGGGCCCGCCCTGGCGGGCGGAGGCACCGAGGCAGTAGCAGGCCGTTCGGGGGCGTGGGTGGGTACGGCGCCGCGTGTAGGTGCACCAATAATTTCTCCGCCGCGGGACGTGGCCGTGCATGCTCGTCCGTTTGTGCGTTTGACGACTCGGGCTCTCTGGCTGACTGACTGGCTTGTGGGCCCTTTTGTTTTTTGCAGAGCGGAGCGGCGCGGGGCCGCGGCGGTTGGACGGCGACGGGAGCAGTGGCGGTGCTGGTTCTGGTGGTGTCGCTGACGGTGGGTCCGACGCTGGCGTGAGGGAGTGTGGTGGGGCCCCATATGTCAGGGTCGACAGAGTGGTTTTCATGTGATGTGATGGGGAGCAGTAGGGGTTTTATGTGTACGTGTCCGCATGTCCGCATGGAGTATGTATTTTGTGCTACTGCTGCACGTTATTCTCTGCACTGCATGGATGAACTTTGAGGCTCAGAATATAGTAGTAGTATCACTGTATTTTGTGCTAATATTGCAGAACATTTTCATGTTTGATTATAATTGATTACTACTACTGTGCCTATTATGCTATGATGGTCTTTTTTTTTCTTATTTTTGTTAAGGCTCTTTTGGTCTTCTCCAATAGGCACACACACTCTGTACATTGGTAGTGTTGCTGTTATATAGTGCTATGGCGCACGCACGCACACTATTGTCCCAGAAGCAGTCTTACATACTGACACCACAAAATCATCCTTTGGCTATTCGCTAGTTGAGGATGAAAACTTATATTAGAGCACCAACTTTCCTCCAAAATTTTTAAAATTTTTAATCACATCGAAGTATTAAATGTACCAAAAGACGTATGGTCGGAGTATGAAACGTATGTGAACAAAAAAAACTAATTGCACATTTAAATGTATTTTATGAGACGCGATTCTTTTTTGAGCCTAGTTACTTTCTGGTATGCGATAATATTTACCACAAACAAAAACGCGTCTTTATAGTGTTTTTTCGATTCGAACGGTGCAAAAGTTGGTGCTCTGACCACACTCTTTATTTTTGCGAGGAAAACTTGGGTACCCTAGCGCCGATTCATCAATGTTGTAGACTTGTAGTACATAGTACAGTACTACCTAGTAAGAACAAGCTAGGGAATTAAAATTGTGCAGTCAAGACAACCACCAGTGCCAAACCAGCCTCTGTAATTAATTTGATGGCAGTGCTCTGCTCTCCATGATCAAGACTTGTCCCGTGTAGTGAGCTATCAGTCTTGGAAGCTGCCGATGGTCACAGTAGGCAAACACTCTGCTGACGCTAGCCTGCTAGCTTATTTTCCGGTCGTCGGTCCTCGGATGGCCGACGGCGGATTTTCTTTTCCTCTTTCCTTTTATCGAGGGGTTGACCGATTTTCTTTCAACGGAATCGATTTGTTTGGTGATTTGAGCGATGGATAATGTGGCTTTTCCAATGTTTGGTGTTCCTTTTGGCGGAAGCAAAGGTGGATATGGATCGTCGTGGTGGAGTTGATGGCGAACTAGAGGTCGAAGACGAGGAAGATGAGATTAGTTCCTGAGGACTCAAGTGTAATTTTCTTTTTCTTCGGAGTTCAGTTTGTAATAGAGGAGAATGTACTGTCCGATGCTTAATATATCTTTTCTTTTCGCAAAAAAAAAAAAAAAAAGAATGTGTCGGACGTTTACGGTTTATTTTGTCGATGTTTCATGCCGTTGATAAGCCGCCGTTGATGTTGTTTTGTTGTGAGTGAAAAAATATTGTATCATAAATGTATAAATCGCATGATAAGTTCAAGCGAACAATAATCAGTATCTAAACTATAGAATTCCGCCACTCATGGACTAAAACAATGACTCCTCTACTCTTCTTTTCCACAGATAAATCAACCGTGCGCGATGTGCTTGTCTCCTGAATCCAGATCGCAGCACTGTCCTTGTTAGGTCCACCTAGATTTATGCTCTATTTGGATCCACAAAGCTAAATGTTAGCTGCTAGTTGAAAGAAAACTAGGCAATAGTTGTTTACTAGAGGAGCTATATCAGTGGATAGTTATTACTCACTCCATTCAAAAATTATAAGATATTTTAGCTTTTCTAGATAAGTAATAACTTTTGATGTGCACTATGTCTATAACTCTACATACAAAGTAAAAAGTATTATAATTTGGAACGGAAGTAGTAGAACTTAGGTAAATTGTGACGGCTCATTTCTTGTATTAGCTTAAATAGTTCACCTTGAGCTTTTTAGTTGAACTAGGGGATTCTTCCCCCATTCTTCTTGGTATGCAATAGAAAATGCAAATAAATTTGATTAGATGTTAAATTAATTATAGAAGTGGAAAACGGGAGTTGGATGGACATGAGAATTTAATTGGAGAACAATAAGATGCCTATATAGGAAAATTAGTAGTACCATCAAACAATATGCTTTGCCATCATAAATCTGCAAGGAAATGAAAAAATAAATAACATGTCGAACCATATGTCTCGGTATTCCATAACAATTATTTTCTAAATGCTAACTCAAGGAATTCATAGAAAAATAGGAACTTGGATGTGCGAATTTACTGTGGTAAACTCTTCTAAAATCGTACATATCATCATCTGATTTCTATTGACATGTGATCATAAAAATATTATTTACATGAGTTAAATATTGTGCATCATGAAATATTTACGGTAAATTTGTACATTGTAATTCTATGAAAACCTGAGGGTTAAAACAATATTTCTAGAATACATTAATAATTTATTTGGATTATTACGATATTCATAGAAAATAAGAGGAGGTTTGTGCAAAATGCACAACCTTATCCTCCCAATCCCATGCCGCACGGACGGTTCCTCATCAGTGAAAAACGACGGAGTCGTAGGCCGCCGCCGTTGGTCCTCAGGACCGGTCGTGCGCGTCGCCTGGCCGTTCAGCCGTGAAAGCCGCACCCTATGGGGCCAGCCTCGGGCGTCGTGATGCGTGGGCCCAGCCGCAGATTCCACGAAGCAAAGCGCGAGCCGTGCGGGCATCGCAGCGTCGCAGTTCGCCGCCGCGCCGGAGACGATGCTTCAGCCGGCTGTCGTCGGGCCGTCCGCGCGGGGACCTGGGCGGAGCCTCGGCGCGTGTCCGCTCGTGCGCCATCCGCTGTCGCGTGGGGACCGGTGGCGCCCGGCCGAAGCAGCGCGCGGTCGTGAGCCTAAGGCCCCGTTTGGCAAAGGGAGCCGGGCTCCGGCTCCAGAACTGTTCATCATACTGCGCGCTGGCGAGGAGGAGCCGGAGCGCGGAAACCGGCTCCCGATGACGCGCTGTCGAGCCGAGAGAGGGGAGAGGGGCTTGGCTTCTGTGCTACAGTGCGGGCGCCCGGATGCCTGTCGTGGAGGAGGTGTCGGCTCCGCCGTCCTTTGCCAGCCGCGGAAATCCGGCGGCGTGACCGCCGCGCGCCGCCCTTGAGCCCGCCCCGCCGCCGCACGGCCTCGAACTAATCCACGCCGGTGCATCGGCGTCCTTGGGCCACGACGGAGCCAACGCTCGCAACCGGCGGGAGCGCGTCCGCCGCCTCCCGCGGCCTCACGTCCTCGCACGCACGGAGGATCCGGGCGGCCTCGACCTCGCGTCTGCATCCCCCTCGAGATGAAACTCCCAAGCGCCTCAACGGGAGTTTCATGCCTGCTTCCGATCCTCGCCGCGCCACATCGGCAAAAAGCACATCGAGCTGTGCTACTTCCCTATGATTGATATTCATTGATTTTGCTCTACATGAACACTGAGACAAGCATACCGTGACAAAGGCCGATGTGTTGTCCGTGCTAACGCTACAGATAACGTTTAGAAAAAGATAAATAGTGAAACTAAAATAGATCACACGATTTTTCTTTTTAGATCAAGGGTTAAGAGCCATGGTTATATTGAAAGCAGAGAGAACGTGCGGGGATACCAGTTTTATAGACCAGGTCCAAAAGGATAGCAAACAACGCCTCCACTAAAAAATGACCCACCATCATGCCGCATGGCTAGAGAAAAATAGAGGGAAAAAACTTACATACTCTTAGACTATGACACAAGCTTTGAGTATCAGAAAAAGATAAAACGCAATGTGTGCCTGATTATCATACACACCAAGATCTTCATGTGCTCTTCACCATATGTTGTCTGGCCTCCTTCAAATTTCGCACAAACCTCATTCATTGACACCACATCCTCCGCCGTCAGTACCTACCATTTTTTTCAGAAAACCAAACGCCATATGGGGATTTGAGGATCTTCTTTAAGACTAAATCATTCCTAGTTTTCCATAACTCCCATTCTACTGCAGCTATAATGCACCAAGTTGCTAATTAATATAGGCTCAGATTATTAGTGTCAGTATGTTTTGGTCAGAATGAGATCTTGACAAACTAAGATGCAGAATCAAGAATCCATTGATTATTGAAAAGTTGTATCCAATAAACAGGATTGAGCCAGAGCCAGTATGTGTTGGCCTATTTCTTGCTCAACTGAATTTCAACAAAAGGATACTGATCGAGCCTTATTCTACAAATCTTACCTAGCATCTTAGCTTATCAAATTATGGCTTTCGAAGGACTGCTGCTGCGCCACAGCACTCTGAATATGTTGCAATTGCAATGATGTATAAGCGTCAATTCGAGTTTGGTCAGCAGGGCAAATAGCACATCCAGAAAAAATCTGAATAAACATATAATAACCTTCCCAAGCATCCCATTTAGCCGGCTATGTCCTTCAGGTTGAAAATGCCTTCAGATTGAAGTGATAAGTCCTTTTAGATTTAATAACTACTCTATTAGGAAACTGTTAGCAAGCATTATTGTGGTTTAAAAAGATGCAAGATCCGAGAGCACAAGGATAACCAAACTGTATGTGTTCATCACTGTACCTAAGCTGAAGCACACACAAGTTTAACTATTCTATCAGTTTTTAGGATCTCCTCTAGTGAGACAATAGTGAGGCAAGGAAAGATTGCGTACCACCAGAAGCCGGCCTTGCGATTGTGCTCTTTTCCCCTCCTTGTTTGCTGTCATGATGAGCTTGGTGAGATAAGCCATTGCATATCTTTATTCTGAAGCAAAAATGGAATGTATTGCCTCCATTACTAAACCAACATCACTGCCAAAGACTCAATCCCTGAATTACACAACCAAGAATTCATGTGACACAGTAGAATCATAAATTAATCATTCATTCAAACAACTACAATAGGAAACACCTTGATTCATCATGTATAGGACTCAAAATCGAACATATACAGAGAAGCGCCCAAAAAATATTTGATTAATTAGACTAATTCACAATCCAAGCCTTAAGAAAATAGACCGTGAAGAGCCGGCACTGGTTCTATATTTTCAGATGACAAAGCTTCTATATTTTTTTTGTTTTCTCAAGAAAAGCACCTTGATTTTTTTTGTAGTTGTTTGGTGTCTCTCTTGAAGCGCGGGTGACAGCCTCCACCTTCTCTTGAAGCTTTTTCTTCAGGTCTTCAGGAAGCTCATCTATGTTCGAGGGCGCATGCTATTGTCGTCATGCACCTCGGACCTAGTAGGATCATCACCAGCAGCAGCCTTGTCCGCCATGTTCTTTGGAAGTAGATTGGAATCGAAGTCGCCGCCTTGATTTCCCCGGCGGAGTTGCCAAAAGTGTGTTGACACTAAAAACAAATCTAGGTCAACACACCATCGGGCCTTGGGCGCCCTAGAGGTTGCAAAGCACCTACACAACAGCAAGATTTCAAGCTTAATCGGTCGATTGATCTAGAGACCGTAAAAATAGATGTGGAGCTCGATCTCGGGCCAAAAACGCTCCCGAACCACCTGCGGAAGGATCCGGCCGGGGAGGAAGCACGTGGAGGATCTCCTAGGACCAGCAAGGCCACCTAGGATGCCAACAAATTTAGTGGAGAAGCTTGCTGGACAGCCCAGATTGAAAAGCTTGGAGAAAATAGGGTAAAAGAGGGTAATGTCGTGTTTACATTTGATCGATTGGTAGATGGGATCAATCGGCCGTGAACCTCTCAATATATAGAGGGGGTGGTCTTATCCCCTTAGGAGACACGTTTCCAACTCAAAACTACCAAAAACATGACTTGATTCGAGATCAAGTCGGTTTCCGATGACGAACCGCTTAGCCGGGCTCAACCCGCTAAGCCGGGTTTTTTACAGCGCGCGGCGCCGGGGCAGCCGGCCTCAAGTCATGGCCGGTTTAGCCGGTTGTGAAATCCGGCTAAGCCGGTTTGTGTGTGGCACCGGCCAGACCCCGCCTGCGCCGTGAAGGCACCGAAACCGGCTGGCACTTTCGGCCGGGCCGAGTGGAGAGAGGGGCCGGCTTAGCCGGGCTAGGCAAGCGCTAAGTCGGTTTGATCAGCCCGCCGACTTGCCATCTTCTTCCTTTTCGATTCTTGGTCCACTCGCTACGCCGTTGGACCTCAAACATGTCTATGACCTTCTTAACATTGCCAATTTGCCAAATATAACTTCGGACATTTTTGAGTGTCAAAACATATTGTTACCCAACTATTTCCAAACAGTCAACCAATCTATTATTTTACTCTCGTAATGAGTATACACTAGTAGCCCTTGTCGTTTTTACCAAAAGACTAGAATTGTTTTATGAAAAAGAATACAAGCAGATATCGAGATAGTATTGTTGTTCTCAATTCCATGATTTTTACGTCATTGTGTATTGATGAATTAAATGGCACTAGTATAATGCCCGTGCTAACATCTACGGTAAAAACATAAAACAAGATTCATTAAAATTCATGTTTTATATTGTATAAACAACTATTTTTATGAAGTAAAATATATGACTCTAATATTATACCGTTATGTAGCAAAACATTGAACTGAAGATAATCTTCTCTAATTTAAAGAATAAATATAGTTCTTTCAACCAAACCATCCAAATACATCAAAATAAAATTGATGAACCTGTAGATTTTGTAAGCATCAATCAATGACCAATACAAAAGGATCATGTCCTGAACATTGATGAATATATAAGAATAATTTACATACCACTACTACTTTATAAAAAAAAAGATCTGATTCCCTCCACTATCGGCATGTCCTAAAATCACCGGCATGTACTTACATGGCCAACAAAGCAATAAAGCACCTTAGCCCAATACACATTATCTTGAAGGCTTTTGTATGCAATTTTGACAATATCCAGCTTTTGCAGGAGTCGGTTTTAGGCTGCAGTAGATGAACAAAAACAAATTACCACAATTTTGACAATGGTCAGACTGATGACAAGAGACCAAAACCAACATCACGTCGAGGTTGAAAAAGGAGTGTATTAACTTCAAGATATAATTCCAGATTGGTAGTAAATCCTTTCAAATTTGGCATATTATCAGATTGCAAGCAGATAAAAAGTATTTATATTGAAGTCTAAACGGGGAGGCAAGTCAAAATGCATATAAACCAAAATATTTTTATTCAAATCAGTTAGACAGCTCCTTTTGAATAAAGGCAGCTACTTAGCTATCAAGTAGCAACACTTTTGAGTGGATCTGATCCTTGGTCATCAGGATGAGGAATGCAGTGTTCAGAACATGAGATTGTTTCTCTATAAAGAATTGCCAAGAGGATTCTTTGGAAGATATATGACAATAAAAGAGCATGGCACATATGATTATTTTCCCTGGGCTAACTGTGTTCAATGTTTAAATGTGTGGCACCTAATTACATTCCTAAACCCTTCCATGCTTTTCTGATAAGCAACACCAGTGAAGGCTTTAAAAACATGGTATATTGAAATTTCAGGTTCAAACCAGATGATTTATAATACAATGTGAGGCACATATTGATCTTGAGGTGAAGGTAGGTAATGTCGATTGGAGAAATTCACTTGACTATTTTCTCTAGCAACATGGGCAGAAAAAACTATTTTCTTACTCCTAAAATAAAATTTCTTCTAAAATGCTATTGACATATTGGCAAATTATAACATTCATTGTGCATTCGAAACTGCAGATAAAATAAAAAATGGCGAGCCTAAGCCTATCACAGATTTGACAAAAGCAAATTAATAAAAAAGCTTACACCACCATGTCGATACCCCAGTGTTGCAGCTGCACTACATTGCTCGCCAGGAGCAAACAGAGCAGCCTGAATAGCTGGCTCAAAGACTTCCTTTTTAGAGCCTTTGAGAGCAACCGTAGACTGGATAGACAATGGAACTTTCTTACTTGCATCATATTTCATCCAAGCGGTGTAGTCAATGACTGGACCAAAGCAACACATAAGTGGTTAGCATGTGAGCTTATTTTTAACAGAAGATCAACAGTTGAACACCGGTACCTGCAGCTATGACAGGAATTGATGTCATCCTATCAATCAAAGGAAGAAAAGGGAACTGCAAAGACAATTCAGGCTATTATTACTAATTTAGAATTTGATAAACTGATAACCAAGATAAGATCTAAGGACAACGTACTTCTGTATATGCAAAGATTCCAAAGGGAGCTGGTAATCCGGGCTGGTTCTGAAATATGGGGAATTCAACCTACAAGATGATCACAACAATTTAAGTTAATCGGGATACAGGAGGTGCGTTATAAACATCTTTTTAAATCCAGACACAATAGCCCCGTCTAAAACAATATGACACTCCAGACTAAGAAATTTCTGGCTAAACCCATTTTAAGTAATGAATCTACCAAAAAAGAAATAAAAATAACTATATAGAAAAAATCCATTCGTTAGATAATCCATTGCAGCAATGCACAGAAGCACGTGAGAGCACAAAATAAAGTAGAGAAATTACATTAGGCTGCTTTATTCCAGCCTGTGAAAGGCGAGATCCCCAGCTCATCGACTAAAGCCAAGATGTTGTGGTACGATGCCTGTATCCTATGTGCAGCACCACGATGAGCGAATTACTGAAGAAAAACTGACGCGGAATGGAACCATATACTGAACGTTGGCATACCTCAGGCCAACCTCCTCGGTTGGGCCGCTCCGGACGAAGCTCCCTCGGCGACGGCGGAGCCGGCGGGGAGGCCACGTGTGAGCACACCGGCCCAGGCAACTACCTCTGAAGCCCAGGCAGCAAGTCCCGAAGCCCAGGCCTCCTCGGGACGGCCCACAAGATTGAAGAAGCCAAGTACACGGAGTTCAGGACCTGAGTGGATGAACTATATATGAGAGATGAGCGAGCCCTGCGGGGGCAGACATGAAACTTGTAACAATTACTTGAATTCCAGTTAATCATTCATCGTTAATCATTCATCATAGTTAATACTTCCCACACCTTCTTCTTCCTCAAGCCACTACTTCCCCGATCCCATCTCTGTTGCTAACATTCTGGTATCAGACGCCTCCCCAATCCTGGACCATCGCCACTGCTCCGTCCATCTCCACCCCTTCCGTCGTCGTCGCCACTCTTCGGCTCCGCGTCGCTCGTTTTCGGATCGACAAAAGCGGCTCGGTGATTAGCCGATTTGGATTCGCCCCTTGAATCTGAGTCGCAATAAATCCATCCACCGTCGATCATCTCAATCAATCGGCAAACGGCTCTGGTTCTAAGTCGATTCGAACTCCATTCCTTGGGTTTGAGTTGCTATAAATCCACCCAACGTCGATTGATTCGGTTCTTGGCCGGTTCGATCACGGACCCTCATCACCACTACACCCGCTTCCGAGAGATCCAAAGGTGCCATGGAACCCAATATGAAGATCTTTGTTCGACGAGCTCGCCAAGCTCAATGGCCGCCGGCGAGCGGGACCGCCCGTTTTGGCGTCCTCGACCCGCGGCCTCGCCAAGTTGGAGGATACCCGAGGTCTCGACCTTCGCCCGACCTCTCGCGCGCGTTGCGGATCTGGAGTCGGCGCCAGCGGATCCACAACCGCTTCGCCAGCGTCGCGTCTCGCCACCTTGGAGAAGAACTCACGGTGACCCGCGAGCTCGACTTCTCTCGGCGCCTCACCGTGCTCGAGGACTTCGTCTCGACCACATCGCGCGACGGCGCGATGGCCAGCGTCACCACCCTCGAGGAGACGGCGAAGGACCTCACCGATTGGCGTCCGCGGTCGACACCCTCCTCGGCGGCATCTACTCTTGCGTCCATAACCGAGCATTCCGTCATACGCGAGGTGTTCGACGGAATGCGGCGGCACCGTCAACGCGCCGCGCCCGAGGCGGCGGCGCCCACCTGCGGACATACCGCCACACACAGCCCGTCGTTGGGCCCCGCGTCGACACAAGTCCGCGGGATTCGGGATCGGTGTCTCTCGAGCACGGATCCCGTCGGCGCCAATGGTACGTCTGACCGACCGTGCATTTGTTCATACTTGGCGTTTGGCCGGCGCATGGTTACGTGTTCCTCTACTCACCACCGCCACCGAGACCTCCACCACCACCGTTCCCCAACCCGCCACCTAAAGCGTATTACCAACAACCGCCAAATTCCCGTCCGCCTGACCCAGTTTGTGTTCCTCGTCCTCCAAATTTCCTCGTCCAGCCTACCCGGTTTCCTCCACCACCACCAGACCCCAATCGGGCCTCACACTCAACCGGGAAGCTCCCTAAAGTTCCATTACCTCGCTTTGATGGCGATAATCCTCGCCGTTGGCGTACGCGTGCCGAAAAGTATTTCAAACTCTACTTCGTCAATGAGTCCTTGTGGATTGAGATTTCGGAGATGCATTTTGATGGTCTTTGCATCTTTGTGGTACCAGTCAGTGGAGTGTCAGGTTCCTAGTTGGTCTGGCATGATTTACGTGCCAGCTCCACCTTCGTTTCGACCGACCGTGACCGCCATGAGTTCCTCATCCGTCGGCTCTTCCACATCAAAATGACTTCCACAAGCGAATACACTTCTCGCTTCTCGAACTTGTTGATCAGCTCAAAGTTTACTCTCCCAACCAGGACCAATTGTATTTCACCATGCGCTATGTTGATGGCCTGCGCTCTGACATTCGTCAGATTGTTCATATGCAGCGTCCCAAGGATTTGGATACTGCCGCTACTCTTGCTCTTATGCAGGAAGAGGTGAACCCGGGGGTTTCAGTGAGGCACACTAAGCCTGGTGATTGGTCTTCTTCCCCAGCTCGCTCCTCAGCTCGGGGCGCATTTCCACTTCCTCCACCTCCTCGACAGGGACAAGGCCCCCAAGAACGGTGTTGTCAAGGAGACTACAGAGGGTGATTCAAATTGGCCGCTCTGAAAGCTTATCGTCGAGCCATGGGTCTTTGCTTCAAATGTGGCAGTAAGTGGTCTCGGGACCACAAGTGTGCCCCGGAGGTGTTACCGGTTTGTTGAGCCGTTATGGAGTTCATTTGAACAACCCGAAGATGAGGAAGAGCACACAGGATCCGACACCGAAGGCGCTTTCGGTATTCATGGCCTTATCTAAGTCGGCTGCTGGTTCTTCATCTTATTCTACCAGAGTTATTCGTCTCAGTGGTATTGTTGAGGGTCATTCAGTGTCCATTTTGATTGATTCTGGGAGTTCAGCATCATTTATTAGTACTTTGCTTTCTACGGTTGATAAGTTGACTGCAGTTAATCTGGTGCCCTCTGTCAGTGATGTTAGTGTGGCTGGAGGTGGCTTATTGCAGAGTTCTCATGTCTGTGTGCAGCTCCCTTGGTCTGTTGCTGACTGTCATTTTCAGACTGATTTTCGTACTCTGCAATTATCCAAGTATGATATGATAGTTGGTATGGATTGGTTGGAATCTATGAGCCCAATGCAGGTCCATTGGCGGCAGAAGTGGCTCTTAGTTCCTATCAATGGGAATTGGGCAGTTTTGCAAGGGATTGACTCTGAATTGCCCGATAAGTTGATGGTTCATGTGTGTCGGTTATCGATTCTCCTACTCCTCCACCCGTGGTACTTCCCCTGCCATACAATACATATTGGACCAGTTTCCTACTGTTTTAGCTGTTCCCACTGAGTTACCTCCATCTAGAGCATGCAACCACTCTATACCCTTGATTCCTGGTGCCCAGCCAGTTTTCATCAGGCCATATCGTTATCCACCTAAACTAAAGGATGAAATAGAGACCCAGGTGCATGATATGTTCTGGCGAGGGTATCATCAGGCCTAGCACTAGTCAGTTTTCATCTCCTGTGTTGCTAGTGAAGAAGAAAGATGGTTCTTATCGGTTCTGTGTTGATTTTAGGCAGCTCAATGCAATTACAGCAAAATCCAAATTTCCAGTGCCTGTGTTTGATCAACTAATGGATGAGGTGGGCTGGCTCTAGTTGGTTTTCTACACTAGATCTCAGGGCTGGTTTCCACCAGATTTTGT
Source organism: Hyparrhenia diplandra (assembly GCA_015847255.1). Taxonomy (NCBI): domain Eukaryota; kingdom Viridiplantae; phylum Streptophyta; class Magnoliopsida; order Poales; family Poaceae; genus Hyparrhenia; species Hyparrhenia diplandra. The sequence continues at coordinate 29,852 of JADLZK010006627.1, read as the reverse complement.
TACAACCGGGGGAGGAATACAAGGCGACTTTCGGACCCATTTTGGGCAATATGAATTTCAAGTGATGGCTTTTGGCTTGACTGGAGCACCTGGCACGTTCCAGGGGGCTATGAATGCCACTTTAGCACCTGGCTTACGCAAGTTTGTTATAGTCTTTTTCGATGACATCCTTGTGTATAGTAAGAGCTTTGAAGAACATTTGGCACATTTGACGTTGGTACTGCAGTGGTTACAGAAGGATCAGTGGAAGATTAAGCTATCCAAGTGTACATTTGCTCAGCGCCAGATTTCATACCTGGGGCATGTAATTAGTGAACAAGGCTTGGCAACAGATCCATCTATAGTACAGGCAGTCATGGATTGGCCTGTTCCTACCACTGTCAGAGAACTGCGAGGGTTCCTTGGACTTGCTGGTTATTACCGCAAGTTTATCAGGCATTTTGGCATCATTGCTCGACCCTTGAATGACCTGCTACGCAAGGACTACGTGTTTATCCGGACTTCAATTCATCAAGCCCGGTTTGACTTGCTCAAACAAGCTATTTGTTCAGCTCCGAGTTCTTGGGTTGCCAGATTTCAACAAAACATTTCACATTGAAACTGATGCCTCGGGCTATGGCATTGGAGCTGTGCTTCTTCAGGATAATCACCCATTGGCCTTCATTAGTAAAGCATTGGGTAAAAAGACTCGAGAATCAGTCGGTCTATGAAAAGGAATACATTGCTATCTGGTTTGCCGTTGAGCAATGGCGCCATTATTTGCTTCACTCTGAATTTGTGATTCATACAGATCATCGCAGTTTGATCCATCTTAATGAGCAGCGGCTCCACACTCCATGGCAGCAGAAGGTGTTTTCTAAGTTGCTTGGCCTTCGCTACCGTGTATTATACAGGAAGGGTGCCGAGAACCAGGCTGCAGATGCCTTATCTCGCCGTGTTCATGAGCAAAACTACTTAACTGTCTCGTCGCCAGTTCATTCGTGGCTGGTTGAATTGAAGCAATGGTATTCTTCTGATCCTGATGCCAAGCTGCTATTGTCCCAACTGGTGCTAGACCCAAATTGCTAAGCCACCATTTTCTGTCAAGGATGGTCTCATTCTGTACAAAGGGTGTATATGGCTTGGATCTAATACTGTGATGCAACAGAAGGTTCTTCAGGCCTTACATGATAGCCCGATAGGTGGACATTCAGGCGCACCCGCTACATTCCAAAAGATTCGACAGCTTTTCTTTTGGCCAGGTATGCGCTCTGCTATCCTGCGCCATGTTCATCTGCTTTCGGTTTGTGCCCGGCCAAGCCGAGATCGTCAGGGATATCGGGATTACTTCAAGCTTTGGATGTGCCCAAGCGTCGTGGGGAAGTTATTACTATGGATTTCGTCGATGGATTGCCTACATCGGGTTCCTTCAACTCTGTTCTTGTTGTGGTAGATAAGTTTTCCAAGTTCTCTCACTTCATACCGCTCAAGCACCCTTACTCGGCTGACATTGTTGCAAAGGCCTTCTTTGATACTATATTTCGGCTGCATGGCTGGCCTAAGGCAATTGTGTCTGACCGTGATGCAATTTTCACAAGTCTGTTCTGGAAGACATTGTTTGATCTCTCAGGCACTGATCTGCGTATGAGTACTGCTCGACATCCGGAGACAGATGGACAGACTGAACGCGTTAATCAATGTATGGAGACTTATCTCGGGTGTTTTGTCCAAGCTTGTCCCAGACAATGGTCCAAATGGTTGACTCTTGCTGAATTCTGGTATAATTCCAGTCTCCATTCTTCTCTGGGTCGTTCTCCGTTCGAGGTACTCTATGGGTTCCCTCCTCGCCATTTGGCTCTGGATATTGATCTTGCTGCTCCAGTACCGGCATTGGCTGATTGGATGGAACAGCGTGCTCTGATGCAAGAACTTGTTCATCAACACTTGCTCCGTGCTCGTGACAGAATGATCAGACAGGCTAACAAGCCTGACGAGTTGAGCGTCATTTCAATGTGGGTGACAAGGTGTTCTTGAAGCTTCAACCGTATGTGCAATCCTCGATTGCCCGCCGAGCCAATCACAAGTTTGTCTTACAAGTTTTTGGCCCCTTTGAGATTCTGGCCAAAGTGGGAAAAGTTGCTTATCGCCTGAAGCTTCCAGCTGATTCTTCTGCCCATCCCGTGTTCCATGTTTCCCAGCTCAAGAAATCTCCGAACGAAATGGGTAGCGCTAATATACCGTCTCGATCTTGTGGAGTTCGGGTACCACGCCGTATCTTGCGGCGTCGCTGGATCTGGTGGTTCACATCCCATTGAAGAAGTACTGGTGGAGTGGTCTCACATGCCACCATCGTTGGCCACACAGGAGTCCTTGGAGCGGCTTCCCGGCGGTTCCCGCGCTCCACGGCTTGGGGTCAAGCCGTTGTTCATCGGGGGGAATGTGAGCACACCGGCCCGTGCAACTACCTCTGAAGCCCAGGCGGCAAGTCCCGAAGCCCGGGCCTCCTCGGGACGGCCCACAAGATTGAAGAAGCCAAGTACACGGAGTTCGGGACTGAGTGGATGAACTATATATGAGAGATGAGCGAGCCTGCTTGCGGACATGAAACTTGTAACAATTACTTGAATTCCAGGTTAATCATTCATCGTTAATCATTCATCATAGTTAATACTTCCCACACCTTCTTCTTCCTCAAGCCACTACTTCCCCGATCCCATCTCTGTTGCTAACACCACGCGGTGGCGGCCCTCCTCCGGCGACAGTGGCGGAGGCCGCGTCCTCCAGGGGCCGTGATGGCATCGTCCCCTTTGTCCTCGGCCGGAGCGGCAGCCATCGCCGCCGGCGCACGTAGCTAGGGTTTCGAGCCCAGCAGCGTGGGAACGTTGCCGTCGAAAGGAGGCGGCCGGCACTCGCGTCTATTCCAGGGGAGGAGATGGCCGGTGGCGGGATCACCTCGCGCTAATCACTTTGCCGCATCCCGATCCTTGAGCAGGCCGGCGGCAGATTTGAGAGTCTACCGGTGACGGCATCACGTAAGGGCGGGCCATGGCCCATGGCGGAGGATCGCGGCGAACAACAGCGCGAGGAGGGTAGAAGCGTGGGAGGGGGATTTTGGAAGGAAAGCTCCGATTGGGAAGGCTCGGATTTTGCCGCGCGTGAATAACGCCGTCATTCGATGGGCCGTGGGAGGGGAAGAGGATTAGCGCGTGGTGGTAGGGGATTACCTTGACACAATCAACCATGACCCTTGGATTATCAATGAGTAAAGAGAGAGAAAGGTGAGATTAGATCTGGACTGTTTATTTTGAATGATGTCGATTTTGTGGGTACATTTGGTGTGTGCACGAAGTTGTGGCTCCTCAGCGGGGACGTTTTCTGGTGTGGCCATAGCGTAGAAAAGTTGGTGCATTAGTAGGGTATAAATGCATAGCAGTAGAAATCATATTCGGATAAACCAATTATTTTGGATAATAAAAATAATACGCAAAATTGCATGTAGAGTTAAAGGAGCCATATAATAAATAATAAACCTATTAACCTTTTTTTTGAATGGGACTACGGCAGGCAATTGCCCGCCTGAATTTGGTAGACATGTCAAGGTTCGAAAACACATGCAGAATTTGCGAAGTAGGAAAAAAAAAAAATCAGGGATAAAAATTGTTTGTATAATCTAACATAAAAACCATTCTCTAACGATTGGAATACATACCGTACCATTTCGTATTAGTTTCTCCATTCAAACAAATGAAGGGTTAGATAAAGAATTTTAATTAGTTTATAACCTAATGGCAATTAGTGTTACCCAACTGGAGAGATGTGCTCAGATTAAATGTACTATATCGTACAATAGCCCGATGTTCAGTTGGAGATGGATCTACAGTATGCTTTTGGGAGGACGAATGGTCTGGGTGTATCTTACAGCATGTTTTTCCCAGACTAAGCTTCTCATATGCGATGTCAGAAGGCATTTTTGTGCTTGAAGTGATGCAGGCCGATGACCTTGATTCTTTATTCATCCTGCCTCTTTCACAACACGCTCATACAGAGTTCGAGCAGCTTCAGGAGCACTTGCAGAACATACCATATGGTGAGAATGCCCAAGACCGTTGGATGCCAATATGGGGCAATAGCTACTCACATCAAAGAAATTTTATTCCCATGTTTTTGAAGCTTTTGATGCCCACCCAATTTTCAGGGAAGTATGCATGCCCAGAATTAAATTCTTTGCTTGGCTAGTTCTGGTTGACCGGCTCAACACAAAAACAATGCTAACTAGAAGAAATTTACATGTCCATGAGGATGATCCATGTGTTCTGTGTGAGGCAAGGGCTGGAGAAATCATTGATCATCTCTTCTTCAAATGTTCATTTGCAGCGCAGTGTTGGGCAAGGATCAATTTTAATGGGGACCAATCACTCAACCTCCAGGGCCGTTTCATTCAAGCTCAACAAGCACATGGCTTACCTTTCTTCACTGAAGCCCCCATGATTGTTGCATGGGAGATCTGGAAAATATGAAATGACAAGATCTTTGATAGGAGAGACCCCTGCCAAGCAAGATGGTTTTGTAATTTCAAAAATCAATGTAATCTTGTGATCTTAGGTCGGCTTTTTGTTTTTTATTAGATGCTTTCAGTTAATCCCCCATGTAAGTCTCTGAAACCCCTTTTAATACTTTTATAAAAGCGTTTTGACACTGTGGGGATCTCCCCCACAGTTTTTGCCGTTAAAAAAATTATTGTTACCCAACTATTTCCAAACAGCCAACCAATCCATTATTTTACTCTCGTAATGAGTATATACTAGTTGCCCTTGTCGTTTTTACCAAAGACAAGAATTGTTTTCTAAAAAAGATTACAAGCAGATATTGAGATAGTATTGCCGTTCTCAATTCCATGATTTTTACCTTATTGTGTAATGATGAATTAAATGGCGTGCATAGCAGTAGATATCAAATTCCTGATAAACCAATTTTTTGGATAATAAAAATAATACGCAAAATTGCATGTACTGTAGAGTTAAAGGAGCCATATAATAAATAATAAACCTATTAACCTTTTTTTGAATGGGACTACGGCAGGCAATTGCCGGTCTGAATTTTGTAGACATGTCAAAGGTTCGAAACACATGCAGAATTTGCGAAGTAGGAGAAAAAAATCAGGGCTAAAAATTGTTTGTATAATCTAACATAAAAACCATTCTCTAATGATTGGAATGCAAATGCCATTCTGGTGACTACAAATTCTGGATTAGCAAACGAAAATCTGCTGGACTCTTTGCTATGCTAGATATAGCAACTACTGGTGAGTGATCTGATACTGTAACTTCTTTCCTTGACTGAGCAAAATTTTGTATGCTGCACTATTGACCAGATATTCTATTTCATGCAAATGGACTGTTGATCTGTAGCTAGTACTCATTTTAACCCAAGCCAGATAAATTGACGGTATAACTAGCAAAATAAACAGTTGTACGAAATGGAAGTGCACCGAGAGAGTGGGTATGCATGCGCATATATTGGAGTATAATAGGCTAGGATAGGTATGTTAAAAACGTGGAACCAATTATTTGAGTTTATTTTTCAATGGCACTACTCCGTCTGTCCCATTTTATGCCCAGATAGGCTGAGACCCTATGCGCGGAGTACAGAACTATCCAGAATATAGCCAGAACATTGTCGAATGGGCTAAAGAAACAAAAAAAAATCAACTCAGAAAAAGGTCCTGCGCTTCTGCGGATGCTCCCAGCTGGCCAGCTCTCGTCCAATCGTTCGTTCCGTCCACACCACCGTCCACACCATCGCCATCGTTTGTTGGTTTCCACTCTCCTTGTGTCATTTTTTATTAGTCCGGGGTGAGGATTCCCCACCCGAATATATTGCACTGGAGTGATAATGTAAATTACCGCTCAAAGAGATATACTCCCTCAGTCTCTTTTTTATCTGTCTCTAGAGAAGCGTGTTTGTGAGGAAAACACGGTTCTCTAGGACAAACAATTTAGGGACAGAGGAATATACTCAACGCACTACTAGGGAAGACAGAGCGGAGGACAACCACAAAATATAGAAGGGGAACAAAGAACTCCCATGAAAGCATGTAGTTGTTCACCAACTAAGACCACCACCGGCGACTGAACTCCGGCGACCTCTACTCCAACGGCGACTGTGAAGCTTCGAGTCAAAATGACAGACGACAATCATGATTACAATGTCTTTGAAGCACATCCAGGGACCCAATTGACGCCGCCAACGCCCATGAAGGGAGGAAACCACAATAGAGGGAGGTCGACAAAAGGGGCGCAAGGAGATCCAAGAGAGGGATCATGGTCTCGCTATCGGCATTTGATGAGACAAGACAATCAAGGATCATGGAGAATGGCAAAGCTAGACACCGGTAGCGTAGTTTGATGGTTAGAACTTGTGCGTAACCATTAGAGAGGGGATGGCTAGGTTCTCGTCCACGGGGGTTGCAAACGATCTCCCAAGCAATGCGTCCGGAAGGGAGTGACATCGAAAGAACCATCATTGCTTGTCCAGTGTCACTAGTTTGGGTTTTCACCGGAGATCAAACTCAACGAGATGGCAGCAGATGAAAACTTCGACGACGCCTCAAGAACGAACATGACGCTGCTTGGGCGCCATCCACTACTACACAACAAGGATATTGTAACACTTTCTTATAACATATTCATCAATGTGTTCTAATGAAATTTCATAGTAACACAAAATAGAGCGCTACAAACTTCGGTTGTAACACAAAGCACTTTTTAATTAAAATGTACTCGCGACAATAATTTTAGTAACATAAAACTAATATTACAAGCAAAATGTTATAAAAAAGACACTACGTTGTGACACATAAATAGAACATATAAAATATATTACAAATATATACTCTGTAGTAACACAAAATAATGTTACAGTCCAAGTGTGTTATAAAGATTCCAAGTGTGTTATAAAGATTCATATAACAATCGTTTCCTAGGGGACCGAGCAGTAGCTCGAGTGGCAAGACCTCCCGGTGTAGAGGCTGCGGTCACGGTTCGAAACTTTCGAGAGCATGATTTCCCACACGGGAACAGTGTTCCCTAATAAAATCTTGTTGCCTCCTCGCGCGTGGTACCATAATAGTCGATACGACGTGCCCGTCGTCTGCGAAGCTCCGAGCAGTTTCGTCGATCTCCAGAAGGATGCTGTGTGTGGTGTGCGTGGGTGTGAGTGTGTAACAGATACTGCAGCTTTACTCGGTAAAGGAGGCTAAAAAAAAAAATCGTTTCCTAGACTCTTCACTTTTCCACGCTCGCACGCACGTGTCCCCTTGCGGTGGACCCAGACGTCCTCGAATCCCACTCCCGCTCGCTTGCTTTCCCGGCGCGAGGAAATTGCTACGCAAGACTGCAATCGTCACGGGACTCTAATCTTCGTCGGCACCGGCGACTTTCGTCTAGAATCCACCAAAACCTTCAAGTAGCGCAGCGCCCAAAGCATGCAGCCAAGTGTTGAGCCTCAGCAATCTCTCACACTGTCGAACAAGGTCGGCCCCGAGCGGAGCTTCTTCCATGTAAAGTGGTAACAGAAGCCTGTTCTTGGATACAATAAGCTACTGGTGTACACATGTGTATGTGGCACAGTTGGCTAGGGTCCGGTGGGCCATCGCAGTTCTGCAGAAATCGAGTATAACTAGCCCGGTAGGCGCGCTGCCGCCGCGCCCGCTTTGCCAAGTGAACAGTAAAAGCTAAGGTGGACAGTGCCGAAAATCGATGAACAGTATCTAAAGCATATTGGGAATGCGGACGAACAGTGATACAGCAGTAAAAACACAATAAACAGTAACTAAATAATATCTGTGAATATTGTTTGAACAAGAAATAAACAGTGAGAGAAATGAACAGGAAATAACCAGTAACTGAATATCTGCGAACAGTGTTTGAACAACAACCAATTCTACTACTGAAGTCATCAACATTTTATTTTACTTTTACTAGAAAGAATGGCATCAAGGAACCACTGAACAACAACAAAAGAATTGGACCAAACAATTGCATATGCGGACCATTGTTACACATTATGTAGAGATATGTATAGACGCTAGCTAGCCGCTGAAATTGACATGCAGCCACCTTCGCTGAAACACATTTGTATCTTGGTCGTGTAACGTATGTTGACGCGACTTATCGATCAAAAATATAATGTCCCAATCAAAGGATCATTGTTTCCAATATGTTGTCATTTGCTTAATCCTATATTAATTCATGGCTATTAAGGTGAGATAAAGCGACAAGAAAGCTATAAGATCCAAAAAGGCCAGTGACATTTTGATGAAGTACAGTATTGCTTCCATTACCAGCTTGGTCAAAGGAGTGTGTGCGCGCGTGTGCGTGTGCGTGCATGCGTGTGTAGGGAAATTATTTCTCCCAGACAGAGTTACTCCCATGTCTATATCTTTAAATTTAGTGTGTATATGATCCGACGAAGTGTACATTGATGAAGTATATGATCATACTAGACCATCTAAGGTAGTATGTATGTCAAGTATGCAAGTATATATAAAAGTACTCTCTCCGTTCTAAATTATAAGTCGCTTTGACTTTTTAGTTCATCTATTTTGCTATGTATATAGACATATTATTATATCTAAATGCGTAGCAAAATGGATGTACTGAAAAATCAAAGCGACTTATAATTTGAAATGGATAAATAAATGGTTATACTTATTTTATATATTACCATATTATAATAATATATTTAAAAAATATGGGTTCTTTTGAAAAATTTCACGTAGTAAGATCTGAAGTGTTTTAAAACAAGTATATAAACATACTCAAATTAATAAACAAGTATAGAAACATATGCAATATGGTTTATTAAAGATGGGAGTAACTACTCCCGGGAGTAGAAAAAATGCACCCTATATATAATGTCGCAGCTGCCAAAGCCCAATACAATAGAGAACTTCCAGTCCCTGGTCTGCAAATGTTAAGACAGCAGGCAGCTTTAACAAGGCCTCAAGATGGCTAATGCGATCACTGATGAGTACATTATGGATATTATTATCGAAAAGCATATACGGCTAATAGTTACACATAAGCAGCATGCATGCATACAAGAGAGTTTTTTCTAAATCCTCGGAGAGGTACCAAAATTACATCTTATCCTCTCATCCTGTAATAGAATGCATCTACTACACCTATATGTAGAACCCCCACTAAGGAGATCTCTAGACGTGCAAGCATGCCACCTCAGCGAGCGCCACTAAGCATGCATACAAGGTGCCCACTAAGTCCACATCATTCTCCACTAAGTCCATGTCATCCATTATTAATTACAAAAAATACCCATGTCATCTCTAAATACTAAAAATCTTTAAGGATTTCCTCAAATAAATTATTATATATGTTTTATTATATTACCAGAAGTTGTCACCCGTCCAACATATCTAAATATTCCCATTCGATATTGGTTCAGCTTGGAGTTTAAACATAAGATTAAATAATCTTTATGCCAATGAGTATATACTGTTTCATGCATTTAAGTTCTTCGTTACTAACTCTGTTTCTAACTTACACAAAGTAATTCTCCTCAACAGCTAATTGTGATTAGATTTCTTAGTAATTACAATTCAATCCTTTAACAATACCCCCTTCCTACCTTCAAGCAACGCAACGCCTCTGAATCCACCTAGTTTTAGATATTTCAGAACACATTAAGAGAAAACATAAAAGACGTATATACCCTCACTTTATTTCCTAATCAGACGTTATCATCAAGATTATTAATGGTGATTGGTTGATAAATAACAAGTGGCAATTTAATGCCTACCAAATTTATACAACTATTTAATGCAAAACTATTTTGTCCCCTAGAATCGCTTATATTTATGTACAATTTTCAAATGCTATATTATAGGGCGGAGAGAGTAATTAAGTAGGATTAGATATAAGATTTTTTTTATAAATCCTTGGAAGGATGATAACTAGGCACCTGTGTGTGCTATTTTTCTGTGGGCAAACAGAATAAAACTAGATGGCATGCAGAATTTTTTTTTCCTTGGAAAGCAGCTCTCTGTGTTCGAGTAATTGAAGTATGTAATCACACCACACGTATATATATACGGGGTGCAAACACCACGTCCTATAATTACCAAAAAAAAAATCACACACATAACGTCTAGCTCTCTCCCCGTGAACGACGTCGCTAATGGCGGTGGTTTACCTGCTGTTGGCTGCGCTAATCGCCTCCTCTCATGCACTAGTAGGCACGCTTGCGCTTGGAGATCACCGTCCCTGGCCACCCTCCCTCGCCGCTCTCGTGGTGGAGGGCAAGCTCCGACCAACAGCAACGCCACGGCGGCGGCCTCGACGGACTTCGGCAACATCACGTCGGCGCTGCCGGCGGCGGTCCTGTACCCGGCGTCCACGGTCGACCTGGCGACGCTCCTGAGCGCGGCCAATTCCACCCCCGGGTGGCCCTACACCATCGCGTTCCACGGCCGCGGCCACTCGCTCATGGGCCAGGCCTTCGCCCCCGGCGGCGTGGTCGTCAACATGGCGTCCCTGGGCGACGCCGCCCTGCCGCGCATCAACGTGTCGGCGGACGGCCGCTACGTGGACGCCGGCGGCGAGCAGATGTGGATCGACGTGCTGCGCGCGTCGCTGGCGCGCGGGGTGGCGCCGCTGTCCTGGACGGACTACCTCTACCTCACCGTCGGCGGCACGCTGTCCAACGCCGGCATCAGCGGCCAGGCGTTCCGGCACGGCCCACAGATATCTAACGTGTTGGAGCTGGACGTTATCACCGGTACGAATGCACCTACTTTCCTTGCACAAAATATCCGCGCACCACATTTTTTTTTTATTTTTAAAAAAAAAAAACTTATTATTGGTACGTAAAGATCGTAATAGATAATTACGTGCCACACCTGCATCAACTTCCGTTGCTTGCCATCACGGGGCAACTCGATCGATGGCAACCATTTCCAATCAACCTGATTAAATTCGTTAACTACAATGCAAATCTACACGTACTATAAAGAGTGAAGGTACTGGCGTACTGCGCGCCTTCGGAAGTTCGGCCCGTCGCGACGCAACCGGTTCCACGACTTCTCCCGTCGCCCCCTCCCCTCGCTACGAGACTCCGCTGCAGTTCCAAGCCTCCTCCCGTCGCCTCCTCTGCTCGCTATGAGACTCCGCCCTGGGCCGCCCGGACGGTCGCCGGCCACTGCCTCTGGCAGTCCTTCGACGGCAGCCCGTCGTCGCTCTCTCCGTCGATGTGACCTCAGCATGCGCCAACTCCAGCCGGCCACCTTGGGGAACGCCAGCGCCTTCACTTGACCTGGAGGCGGCGCGGCGCTACGGCAGCGGCCGGACTCCAGCGAGCGCACCGTGGAGACGTGACCTCAGCATGCGCCACCTCCAGCCGGCCACCCTTGGGGAACGCCAGCACCTTCACGTTATGGGGCGGCGCGGACGGCAGCCCGTCGTCGCTCTGCACCGGCGATGTGGCAACAGCGGCGGCCACCTTGGGGAAAGCCAGCGCCTTCACTTGACCTGGAGGCGGCGCGGCGCTACGGCAGCGGCCGGACTCCGGCGAGCGCACCGTGGACGAAGCGGCCGGCAGGGGAGGACGACGTCGCGTTGGCGAACAGGGACATTCGTCGCAGCACACCGGTGCGTGCTCGCCGCCCGGTTTCCTTTCATTCTCCGTGTGTACGAGCTAATAGAACATGCACATTATTTGTACTAATTCATGCAAAAACTTGTGAATTCATGCAAAAACTTGTGAAAATCGGAGGAAAATAAGTATAGATCCAAAATAAGTATAGATCCAAATAATGTGAAATGAATTTTGTTACATTCATAATTTTATCCTTTGCTTGTGAAAAAAAATATATGTTTGCATCTGTTACTCTAACCAAAATTCCTTCATTTAATAATAATTTATATGCTTTTGTTTCCTTATGTTGGCAAAAAATTTAAATTTGTTTAGACATAATAGGAACGTAAAAATACGTTTGAATTTGTTACTCTAACCAAAATTCCTTCATTTATTATAATGAATTTATATGCTTTACTTTCCATATATTGGCGAAAAAAAATCTATGTAGACATAAGAGCATCTCCAACAGTTTTGCAAAAATATATTTGGCAAAACTTGTGATTTGCCAAGTCATAAAAATATATGCCAAGTGAAAAACCAGTGGTTCTCCAATAGTTTTGTAAATTTAGCTTGGCAAAAGAACAAAAGAAGGCAATATGCAAAGATGCAAGTAGGGAGATGATTTTATTTTCGCGGTCAATACGCAACATGCAAGCAAGGAGAGGATTTGCCAAATCCCTCCCAGCTTGGTATATTTGCCAAGTTGAGGATGGTTTTTTTGCCAAACTCACCAAAATGCCAAACTCAATTGCCAAACTGTTGGAACATCATTTTAGAGCTTTTTGCCAAAAATCAAGAATGCTCTAATAAGAACGGTAAAAAATATGTTTGCAAATGTTACTCTAACCAAAATTCCTTCATTTTTATAATGATTTATGTGCTTTAGTTTCCTTATGTTGGCGAAAAATTAAATTAAATTTGTGTAGACATAATAGGAACGTGAAAATATGTTTGAATATGTTACTCTAACCAAAATTCCTTCATTTATTATAATTAATTTATGTGCTTTACTTTCCTTATATTGGCAAAAGGAATAAATTTGTATACACATAATACAAATGTAAAAATATGTTTGCATATGTTACTGTAACCAAAATTTCTTCATTTATTATAATGATTTATGTGCTTTAGTTTCCTTATGTTGGCGAAAAATTAAATTTGTGTAGACATAATAGGAACGTAAAGCAGTAAAGCGCTGAAGCATTCAGGAGTGCTAAATGTATGAAATAAGTACTGATAAAGTTTGTGTAGGAATGCCTAACAATGAGGAGGAAACTTGGGCCAAAAACGTGAGAATAATGAGATAGGTATATCTGCACAGGTAGCAGTTATGCAATGGGAACTTTAAATATAAAACTGCGCATAACAAGATATATCAATCTCATTAGTCATTAGCCCAAGCAACGTTTGGAGCGGCCAATTTTCCATAGCAGCATCAGCATTTAGTTTACTTAAGCCATACGCAAAGTTTATTTAGAAACAAATAAATAATGCTGGAAAAGCCGTCCATCTCTAATTGATGCCACCACATAATTCCAAGAAATGGATAGCACAAAAAATTGTTCTACTGATGACGTCAAGGCAACCACAAAAATAAATTTTTAACTTATCCCACACAAATTTTAAAACTATCAGTTTCTCCATTAAATGCAGTAGACAAATTAAAAATTAAATTTTAAATACGAATAAATCTTTTTTTGAAAGGAGTAAATACTTGAATAAATCTTTGCATACCTATTTCGAAATGCTAGAAGTGATGTAACCACAAGAATAATTACCATTTTTCCTTATTTATAAGCACAATAACTAATCTTTTTGCAGATCATTTGTTGTCACAAATTTCTTTCTAAAAGACAGTCTACCCCATACTTTTGGGCAGCCATCTGCCACCAATGCTTCGGCCTACATAGGTATAAGAGTCAATAATAAAACACTCATGGTACTACATATTATATATTATATTTGTGTTACCTGATATGAGTTCATATTTCAAGAACATTTGATTCAAAAAAAATCATATGCCCGTATCCAGAGTAAAATTACAAGTGCAACCACTTTTTCACACAACACTTAATATGTGATGTGTGCATGGTGCAGAGCAAGTTGCTAAATTGGAAATTCTGGAGGAGACCATTGCTACCAAAACACACACACACACACACATGGCACTAGCCATAGGGAGCTGGACCTACAAACTAGGCCCATTGCACTAATTTTGTATTTATGAAACCTACGATCTCAAAGTTTTTCGTTTATTATTACAACCATAAACATGTGCGTGTCGCACGCGCATTTCCACTGGTCATATTTAAAATTGTACACCATTATACTAGAAGTGCATGGTGGTGAGATCTGCCGTGGATCTACAGTCTTACATCGACGCCATTCAACCCTCCCACCCCCCGCGCAAGACCTTCCCGCACGGGCGGCTAGAAAACCCTAGCCGCCGCCACCACCAACCCCAACACGCTCCCTCGCCGCTGCCCGAAGAGGGCTGCCGGGAGGCCCGTGCGCCCCCTAGGAAGGCAGCGGCAAGGTGCTCGCCCAGAGGTAGCGAACTCGTCGGTGCGGGGGCGGCGTTCGCGACCGCCGCAGCGGATCGCGGGAAAGCTGCCAGCGGGGGCCCTCCTTCTCCCCTTTTCTTGGTGGCGGCGGCACCTGCATGGGCCTCCCGGCTCTGTACCCAGCGCCGGATCCGAACCCCCCTCGGCTGGATCCGGCTCACCCGGTCGGGGTCGTGGCGGCCGGGGCTCGTGGATACACAGGGGCGGCGACAAGGCCCTTCTCTTCTCCTCGCCGGCCCCCCATCCCATCAGCGCTGGCTGGCCGGGGTTGCTGTGGGCGAACCAATGGCGGCCGGATCCGCTTGCCCCCGGCCGGGGTCGTGGCGACTGACGGTGGCTATAGTGGCGGTGGTCGGGGCTTGTGGATGTGCGGGGGGCGGTAGCAGGGCTCTTCTCTTCTCCTCCGCCCGCCCCTTGCCTCTACACGCGGCTGGCTGGGGCTACTGCGGCAGTCCCGGTGCCAGCTGCGGCCATGGAGCAATAGTGGAGGCGGTGGCACTGGCAGGGGACACCGGGTCTAGTGCCCTATCGGCCAGATCTAGCGCCCCTAGGGCAGGGGGTAGCGCAACGATGTCTGGCAGAGGTCGGTAACGTCGATGGTGGGTGCTTGAGCCGGCGACGGCTTCGGCGTGTGGCATGGTGACGCGTGCGGCAGAGTGAGGCCAGTTTTGACTTGTTGTCTGGTCGTCGGGGGTGGCGGCTATTGCGCGCAGCCGGCGCTGAGACGGCGCCCTCCGTGAGGCTTCCTGCGGGGATGGCCGGCATGCTGGCGACAAGCTAGGGTCCGGCATGTGGGCCGACGTATGTGCTAGGGGGCACCTCGGGCGAAAGCCTTGCGACGGCGATGACTGTGGGCGCTGCTTTCCCTGTTGGGGGCGTCGTGTCCCCCAAGCAATCTTTCACGAGTGAAAACCCGGTCCATTCCTGGACGAGCGACGGTGGTGCATTCGACGCCGTACCCTTCCTGAAGGCGTCGCTGTGGAATTTCGACTTGGTCACGATGTCTCCTATGGTGGATGCCCTCTGCTTCTCGGCGCCCGGTCCACCCCTCCTTCGACGGCTGGGTTTGCTTTGGATGCACGGCAATCGCCGCAGGCGGGGCGTGAGGTCGAGGATGGAAGTCGGAGCTGTTCTTCGCGACACGCTTGAGCTCGGCAACGATGACCTGTCTCGGCCTCCTGCCTCGGGTCGTCGGTCTCACATCTTAGTTGGGTCATCTGTGAGCTGCCATGGGAAGTCGAAGCTGCTGGCTGCTTTGCAGCCATGCTCGGCAACGATGACTCACCGTAGTGTGTACTCTGTCGTGTTTGCGTGGGTGGACTTCACCTTTCGTGGTGCTTGATACCACGTTTGGTTGTCGTTGTACATTAATTTGCTCTCCTCCTATCAATGAAACCGGTAACGCATCTTTCAGGGGGGGGGGTGTGTGTGTGGAGAAGTGCATGGTGGTTAATGTCCGCGCTGCACCGGCGAGGGGCCGCGACGTCTTTATTAACTAATAAATAAACATGCTGGCTTGCAGCACGTACTGATGCGTTGACATTGGCATTTGGCGCGGTTAACGACGACTCCAGTAGTTTGTGCCTTGTTCATTTCGATTAATTGTTGTGCGTTGACTTTGTCCCAATTTGTGCACGCGTGCAGGCCACGGGGAGATGACGACGTGCTCCAAGGAGCTCAACGCTGACCTGTTCAACGCTGTCCTGGGCGGGCTGGGCCAGTTCGGCGTGATCACCCGCGCCCGGATCGCGGTCGAGCCGGCGCCAGCGCGGGTGCGGTGGGTGCGGGTCGTCTACACCGATTTCGCCACGTTCACCGCCGACCAGGAGCGGCTCATCTCCCCGCGGCCCGACGGCGCGTTCGGCCCGATGAGCTACGTCGAGGGTCGGTGTTCGTGAACCAGAGCCTCGCTACCGACCTCACGAACACGGGGTTCTTCTCCGACGCCGACGCCGCCAGGATCATCGCGCTCGCCGGGGAGAGGAACGCCACCACCGTGTACAGTATCGAGGCTACCATCAACTACGACAACGCCACGTCGGTGGACCAGGTACTAGCTACGTCGATCTACATATATAGGGCAGCTCTCTCGATCGGTCGCCATGATGCTTGCATGGATGTGATGGGTGATTATTCTTACCGGCCGGGCATGCATGCAGGAGCTCATATCTGTGCTGGACACGCTAAGCTTCGTGGAGGGGTTCGCGTTCCAGCGCGACGTGACCTACGTGGAGTTCCTGGACCGAGTGCACAACGAGGAGGTGGCGCTCAACAAGCTGGGGCTATGGCGAGTGCCGCACCCGTGGCTCAACATGTTCGTGCCGCGGTCGCGCATCGCTGACTTGGACCGCGGCGTCTTCAAGGGCATCCTCCAGGGCACCGACATCGTCGGCCCGCTCATCGTCTACCCACTCAACAAATCCATGTGGGACGACGTCATGTCGGCGGCGACGCCGTCGGAGGACGTGTTCTACGCGGTGTCGCTGCTCTTCTCGTCGGTGGCCAACGACCTGGCGAGGCTGCAGGAGCAGAACCAGAGGATCCTGCGCTTCTGCGACCTCGCCGGGATCCAGTACAAGAGCTACCTGGCGCGTTACACCAACCGCAGTGACTGGATCCGCCACTTCGGCACCGTCAAGTGGAATCTCTTCGTGGAGATGAAGGACAAGTACGACCCCAACAAGCTGCTCTCCCCCGGCCAGGCTATCTTCAACTGATCTATGCAGCGCCACTGATTCCAACGCAAATAAAAATGCATACTTTAATTTCTTGGGTTAGTTAATAATATGAATTACTAGAGGTTTCTAATTAATCTGTACATAGATCACTAATGTCAAGGTCATTATTTACGTTATATATGGAAGACAGTAATAATGTAGAACCGTGTCACATCATATTCTCGTTTCATCTGTCCAACGTAACTCTCCAGGGTTTTGGTTGAAAAATCATTGGCCAGATTTCTAGCTTGGCGATGACGCCGACGGCATATGTAGATATCATTTTTATCCTCAAGAGACATCACCAAAGGAACCCCATGCCCCTCCACGTGCATCCAACGGTGAATGCATATTGGGCATATGTCCTCAAGAGCAAAATTTCCATTGTGACGTCGGTTGCCGTTGTAGTGGTGGTTGGTTGGTTGGTTGGTTGTGTATTGTTTTGTTTCCACCCCTTCGTGTTGGGAGTTTTGTAGTGGTGGTAATTTTCGTTTATACTACATTGTTACAAGTTACTTCTTTTCTATTAGTAACTTCTTGTCAATCGATCTTTTTAGATAAAAAATAAAAACACTCAGATATAAGGATATTCTATACAAAGCACTCGATTTTTTTCACCCATTGGATGCGATCCAACGACCTACCCATCTACCCCTATTAGGAGGAAGAGCAACAATGGTCAACATATATTAGTTGTGAATTATTAGCTAGCTAACTATTAGTAGCTAATAGATCCAAATAGAACCTTAATTTGACCCAACATAGGTCCTATTTGGATCCAAGCAACTAATAGTTAGCTGTAATAATTAGCTCCTCTATATCAAATAAGGGTTTAGCTAATAGTTTTTAGCTAATTGTTAGCTAATACCTAACTAATAACTATCTTACTAGTTGGACCAAACTAGCTAGCTAATATTAGTTATGGCCTATTAGCAGCTAATGGATCCACAAATGGGTAATTGTTGTACTGTACCCGGTTCATCACTTCTTGCTAGAGATAAATTGTTATCTTTCACATATAAATAGGGGTATACATGCACCTTGCAGCAAGCATTCGGTAGTCAAACATATATACATACATTAATCTCTGATCCGGACAAACTCCTGATATGGTGAAAATAACAATGGAAGGAAGCAAGGGGGTCCTGTTCTTGATGTTGATCCTGGGATGTTTCATGATTCCTGCACACTGTAAGTACACATCAACAACCAGGCGCATTCGGATAAAATTACTTATTACTCCCTCTATTCTAAATTATAAGGTTTTTTTTGCTTTTCTAAATATATTACTTTTACCGTACATCTAGACATGAAGGGAGTAGTGTTCAGTAAATATAAATGGTTCCTGTAGTGTCCAGTTCGAGAAAGAAACATACCTAATTGTTTAAGTGAATGCCCTTATGTGCATGCAGCTCGGAATGTTGTTCATGTGTGCCCATGCCAGATCGCGGCCTGCCCAAAGCTGTCTGCTACTGCTGTTCACAAGACAATTGTTATCCGACGATCGAGGATTGCGAGAGCTCTTGTCGCTGCCCCCCTAAAATCTAAGGGGCCGTGAATCCTGTCATTTATCAGAGAAAAAAAAAAGAGGTGGCGTTTCTTGATATATGATATAAATAAATAATGAGATATATCTGTTCATTCATGCTTGGATCAGTGTGCTGTGCTGTCGACAAAAGCCAGCGTGACCTTAATTCTATATATAAGAAGAAAACTAAAAGTGGCCGTTGGTGCTTGGTAGTTCAGGCAAGTTTAGAACATCGAGATGTACAATTTATTGTGCGGTGCTTGTATCTATGATAATGAGTTAGCTGTACATTCTGCTGATGCATCTGGATATCTACGGGGTACTCAAAAATCCAAGAGCAGTTGTGGCAACACACGCTCTAGGTGGGTGGGCTCGATGACAGTACCATCCTCCGCTTCAGTAATAAAAGCAGAGCGTTGAATAGCCTCAGCAAAAAAAGATATTTCAGTTAAACTACAGAGATGGATATGATTCCCCAGCATAATTAGAGACTGCAGCAATGCATCTGTTTTCAGAGGTGCAAACCTGTAACAAATGTGCGCAGAAGTTCGCCGCTGACTTTCAGAGCACTTGCATTGGCTGTCAGGTGAACATAACATGTCAGCATATCATGAACAATGCCCTCAAGGAAGTAACTTTGAACCCTATATTGTCCACTATAAACCAAAGGGTGACAACAATTGAGTCAAATACATCTTTTTTGAACTCTTTCTACTGTCAATTCTTCATCTCTTACAGAAACAGAAAACCAGTCCGCATTTTCCGTTAAAGAAAACCATTTGTTCACCAAGTTCCATCTTACTGGTACTGTTACCCGGTCACCCGCAGAATTAAGCCACTTTGACATGAAAAACACAGAAATACCAAAGTTAAAAAGCAGGTTTTAACATACTATCTGGGGACCTTACACCATCTAATTCCATTTAACAGAGTCAAAAAACTTTGGTTATATCCAGTTTTATGAACAGAGTAGGGGATTTGTTCCTATGGAATCGCCTCGCCGCATTGCAAACAGACATAAAGTTGTCATGAATGCTTTTGACCTCTTAATGAAGGTGCTCTGATGCGGGAGATGATGCTATTCATGTGTGGGACCAAGCGTAGTGCCAGCACTTTGCAAAGATCTTGGAGAAAGAGTGGATTAGGCTAATGGGTCGAAAAATCGGTGGTGGAGTCTGCACCCTCCTTCGGGATGAGAATAATGTTAGCTGTGTTGAGAAGCAGCAGGCTTGATATGCTCAGCAAGTGGAAGGCATTGGCTGCATTGACAACGTCCTCTTTGATGATATTCCAACACGCTTTGAGAATGATGCCCGTGTTATCCAATTCAGTTGTCCTTCTTAGTTCTATATATCTTTTTGTAAGATTGTTAATGATGAGGTAGTTGGACCCAACAATACATAGCAGATAGCAAACTTATGTTGATCTACATTCCTAGGTACAACTGGCAGGTGAAATTTTCACATCTACGTAAGATGTGGAGCTAAGAGCCACCAGGTGCTTTTTTGATCTCTGCTATACTTCTCCATGTCTAGAAAGCCCTGCTCAGAGCCACTTTCACATAAACCCAATCATACAAGCCATCAGAGAATGAGAAACAAACAACTCTCCAGTTCTTTTTAAATAGGAAGAGACAGAAGGCTATCCAGAGACCCAGTACATATCCACAACCAATAGCCAGGAAATTGAAAACAGTATCACCTTCATCTTTGTGCCCTTCTGGACTAGCTGGACTTAATCCTGGATCTAAACAATTTTTGGACACAGGAGGACCACAAAGACCGGGGTTGCCGATATAAATGGATGCTTGGTCACTAAGTGTTTGCAGTTGATTGCCGGATGGTATCCTTCCTGTCAGATTATTGTAGGACAGGTTCAGGTAGATCAATGATGTTAGAACTGATATGCTTGCTGGGATTTCCCCGAAAAAATTATTATGTGATAGGTCAAGTGATTCCAATGAGTGTACTTCACCAATACTGTCAGGGATTATCCCACTAAGATGATTCCACGATAGGTTTAAGTTCTTCAAAGCAGGAAGCTTACCAATTTCTTCAGGAACGTGTCCTGTCAAACTATTGCATGAAAAATCAATATTTACCATGTACACGATTCCACTCGTGAATTCAAGCTGTTTCCCTTTCATGACCACCAATGAACTATCAGTATAAGAAATCACATCAATTGTATCACTGCTGAGGCCATAATCAACCATGTCTGATAGTGGGCCATCCTCTTGAGGAGGAACAGCCATAGCTTTCATCTCTGCAAGTGATTCTGGTATTATCCCAGATATATTGTTACAAGCCAAAGGCTAAATACTGTAGCTGCTTCATCTTGGAAAATTGTTGTGGTATGTGGCCAGAAAACAAATTTGAGCGCAAACTTAGAAAACGACAATGAGGGCAATCTATCCCCTATCCACGTGGGCAACATTCCAGAAAATTGATTATATGAAAGGTCAAGAAAAATCAGTTCCTGACACTTAAGAAGCAATGTTGGGAATTTTCCAGACAGATAGTTTGTGTTCAGGTTCAAGATGGCGATACTTGAGGAGTTACTATTCCTTTTGTAGGTGAACCCCTGCCTTTTGTTGCTCCACGCAGTTGGGAAATGGTCCACGCAGCTGGTTTTCAGACAAGTCTAACAAAACCAAATTTTCCAAGTGGCAAAAGTAGCGAGGTATTCTACCAGAGATAGAATTTTTGTAAAGCATAAGCGTTGTTAAAAGTGGAGCTCCTAAATCTGATGGAAACTTCCCTGATAAATTGTTTCTGGAGAGGTCCAAGGATTTTAAATCTTTGGGTAACTTCAGAATGGGACCAACCAAACAGTTGTCACTGAAATCCATAGTATCTGCCTCCATTTTCCTGAACATTGTCGGTGACAACATACCACTGATCTGATTTCTTGATAAAACCAAATGTTCAGTCCCAGAGAATGTGACCCAAAACCAATAAGGTTTCGGACCAACTAGACTCGTATTTGATATATCAAGAACATGCATATCATTCTGTGATATTTGCCACTCTGGAAATCTAGGCCCTAGCACGCAAGACTGTAATCCAGCATCAACTAGTTTAAACGGAGGAATCCAGCCATGTTAGAACACCATAGATAATGAGTTGCCAGATATTTTTTTTCTCGAATACGCAGGAGAGCTGCGTATCATTGTATTAGTAGAAGAAAAAGGAGTCATACATAGACCCAAACACACTTGCTCACACACACACACACACACACACACACCACCACATCCTTACCTGATTTAGAAGGCCACCTCACAGAAACTGAGAGTACAACGACCGAGCGGGCTAGGAAACTAAAAGCCCCTAGCAGTGAGCAAGGACAGACCCTTAGCTCCTGCCAAACACCACCAATGGGCATCATCCCTAGCTAAACTAAGGGCTGTGTTAACATTTGGTACAGCCCCATTGAAGACACAGTCATTCCGGTGTTTCCAGATGCTCCAGGCGCCAAGGATGACAATAGAGTTTAAGCCTTTTCTCACATCCCCACTGGTAGCTGCCTCCACCTTTTCCCACCAGTCATCCCAGACCGAATCCTCGGGCTGTGGCGTGAGGGAAGAGAGTCCAACTCGCTGCAAGAGATAGAACCAGAATTGCCCCGCAAAAACACACCCAATTAGGAGGTGCTCAATGCTTTCCTGTTCTTGATCACAGAGCGGACATTTGGCTGGGTGAGGAAGTCCTCGCCGAGCAAGTCTGTCAGCTGTCCAGCACCGATTATGAGCAACCAGCCACATGAAAAAACGGCATTTGGGAGGAGCCCATGACTTCCATATTCTCTCATAAGGTCTGAAGTATATGGCGCCCTGAAAGAACACATCATAAGCAGACTTTGCCGTGTATTCTCCTGAAGCCGAGAGTCTCCAAGTGTGTTTGTCCTGTACCCCTTCATGTAGCTCAACACTAGATAATTTATCCCATAATTCCAAATATTCCATCAGAGCTTCTACAGGTAGATCGACTGGAATATCATCAATCCATTTCTCATCAGTCAGGGCCTCCATCACCGTACGCCTGCCTCTTCTTCTTTTAGGGACCAAACAAAAAATCTTTGGTGCTAATTCCTCGATATTTTTCCCATCAATCCACCTATCTTTCCAGAACAGAGTGTTAGCTCCATCTCCTACCTCAGTAAACACTGCCATAGAGAGGAGACCATCCACCTCCTTGCTAACTTGAAGTGGCAGACTTGCCCAAGGTTTATTCGGTTCAGTTTTTTTCAGCCATGGCCACCTAGCTTTGAGTGCGAAGCCTAGAGATTTTAGGTCCGCAATTCCTAGACCCCCAAGTTGTTTAGAGCGACAAACTTTGGGCCAGGCAATGAGACAATGTCCTCCATTTGCTTCCTTTCTACCTCTCCATAAGAATGCCCTTCTGATTTTATCAATTGCCTTGATAGCCCATGGTGGTAGTTCAATTGCCATAGCTAAGTATACTAACATTGCAGTCAGGACATGTTGCACCTGCACCACCCTTCCTGCCTTTGTCATCAGATCTGCTTTCCATCTTGGCAGCTGGTCTGCTATTTTATCAATAATTGGCTGGAATTGGTCTTTGGTCAGCTTCTTGATCGAGAGAGGCAACCCAAGGTATTTGCAAGGAAATTCCTGAATACCGCAGTGGTAAATGACTTTTTGAATAAGTCTCGATTTTCTTCCGAGCAATGGATTTGCATTACATTACTTTTCGCACATTTGTTTTTAGTCCGTAAGCTTCCCCAAAGAGTCAAGCATTCTCAACGTCAAAGAGATATCCGCCGCGCAGTTGGAGGAAGAGAGCTACATCATCGGCATATAGAGAAATTTCATGGTTGAATAGGCCTTCTAGCCGGGGTTGCAAGAGTCCTTCCTCATCGCCCGTGTGACCATCCGGTTCAAGACGTCCATGACCAAGATGAAAAGCATTGGAGAAAGAGGATCTCCCCGACGGAGCCCTCTCCTATGTTGAATGATCTCTCCCTGACTGCCATTAAGGAGGACTTGGGTGGAGGAAGATGAAAGCAAATCCTTAAAGGAGATCACACCATCGCTCACCAAAACCAAGCTTGCGGAGTACTTCCAAGAGGAATGACCAGCTTCATCAATCAAAGGCCTTTGTGATATCCAATTTGAGGAGGATTCTTGGTCGCTTTTGGGAGTGTAGATACTTCACGGTCCGCTGCACTAGCATGAAGTTGTCCTGAATAAACCTCCTTTTGATAAATGCGCTTTGATTGGGAGAAACCAATTCATCAAGACGACCCAACTAACCCGGTTGGCTAGGATTTTAGTCACTAATTTAGCAAAAACGTGTACCAAACTAATGGGTCTAAAATCCTTTACTTGATCAGCCTCATGGCGTTCTTTGGGATTAGTGTGATATATGCAGAATTCAGCATCCACAAGTTCCTGAAATCTTTTTGCCAAATGGTGTGCGAGCGGACATTATATCCCCTTTGATTACTGGCCGCCAGGGACTTATAGAACTTTCTGTGAACCCATCGGGGCCGGGGGCTTTATCTCGATGGCGTGGTCTCGATGGTGTTCCAAACCTCCTCTTCCGTAAAAGGTATGTCCAAAGCTTCTAGATCATATCCTCGGAATATTGAGTGCATCAAGATTTATGGTTCTTTCTCTGTCATTAACTGTACCAATCAGATTTGAGTAGAACTTCGAAGATTTCAGCCGCCTTATCCTCATGTGCGGTGATAATGCGGTCTCCCCGCCTTCAATTTAGCAATGAAATTCTTCCTTTTTCTATGCCGTGCATGCATGTGAAACAATCAATTATTAGCATCCCCTTCTTTCAACCATCGTGATTCGGATCTTGACCTGGCTATTGTTCTCAATAGAGAAGCAAGAGCAAGCGAGTGCTTCTTTAGGCTATTGCGCAGCCACAACTCGGTTGGTCGAGAGCACGGCTGTCTTGGGCTATGTCTAGGCGATGGATAATTTCTTTTGCTAGTGACGGTTTGGGAACCGATGTGGCCAATTTTCTTTTGACTCCAGCTTTGCAAACTTTTTTGCTGTGGCTTTTGAATTTCGGGATAAAGTTTCCAAAGGACAGCGGCAGGGTTCAACAGAGGACCATGCCCCTTCAATGGTTTCACGGAATCCATCAAGATTGGGCCAAAAAGCTTCAAAGTGGGCGTCTTTTGCCTGGCATTGTATCACTCAATCCAGGATGAGCGGGCGTGGTCGGAGTCATCGGGAAGCGTGCGCTCGGGCGGAGACCGCCGTCGGGGAACATTTCCTCCCGGTCCGAAGAGCGAGAACACTCTGTCAAGTCTTACCGCAGTAGGAGAAGCATTGGATGAGTTGCGGATAACATTAGATGAGTCAGGTTAGCCATTTCTGTAAAATGGATTTCAGTGATTGTACCTTCAAGGTTGTTAGAATCAAGCCATAAATCTGTCAACTTTCTGAGTGCTGATATGCCAGCAGGTAGCTCTCCTGTACGCAAGTTATTACTAAGCCAAAAGAGTGGTCAAATTTCTGAGATGTCCCAGCTGAGAAGGCAGATTCCCAGTAAGCTTATTGTCAAATAAAATTAACTCTTGAAGCCTATTTTCAGCAGGGAAATCTCTCTAGTAATCCCTGTTTAGCTAGGGCGCTAGGCGGATTTTCCTCGGCGACCCTCCGCCAGCAACTAGTCGGGAATGTCGTGACTAGGCGTTGCTAGCGTTTTCTAATCGGTGAATAATCATGTATAAATCATGTATAAATACTTAAAAAGAAAAGAAAAAAAGAGGAGATGAGGGGTCATGAAGGGAGAGAGGAAAAAGCCCGAAAAAGGCCCATTTCGAGGCCCCAAGGCCCAAATCTTTACATAACCCTAGGCTGCCTCTTCGTTTCTCGGACAACACCGTACTCGTCCCTCGCCTCTGTTTCCCATCGCGATGCGCGTCTGCCGCCCGCGCCGCCGAGCCTGCTCCCTCGCCGCCGCCAGCGCCTGCTCCGTCGCCGCCTCCTCCGCCCGCGTCCACGCTCCTCCCGCCCGCGCCCCACGCCCCGCCCGCTTCGCCGCTCCTCCTCCCGCCGGCAACCTCCGCCGGATGCTCCTCCACCCGGCCGCCGCCGCGACGAAAGCTGCGTCGCCCTAGGGGTCCGACTACCCCCTAGGCTCCACGGTACCCGCCGACTAGCGTCTAGGCGGCGCTGAATCCCGCCTAGGCGGCGCCCTAGCGGAACAAATGGCTAGTAATAATGAAATTGGGCTATTGATGCTATTTTTCAGAAAGATCAATTCCTCCAAGTTGTGCAGGTTCTTGAAGGTTGTGGGTAAGGTACTGGTTAGGTTGTTGTCACTAAGATCTAATCTTGTGATTGGCGTCATATTCCCCACGTTTGAGGAATTGAACCTTTGAGGCCGCGACGCAGCCATGTCAAGGTGAAGGAGACTATGTAGGTCCTAAAATAAGTTTTGGTTCCAACAGAAGAGCTACTAAATTTATTGCCGGAGAGCTGGAGGTACTGTTTTTTTAGAAAAGGGAGCTGGAGGTACTGTGATGTCAGGTTACAATGAAGTGGTGATGGAATGACATTTCGGAGCCCACGACCGCACTAAGTGTGACAAGGGAAGGAAGCTTGTTGACAACATGAGCCCAGTCAATCACCATGCTAAGGTTCACCGTTGTCAAATCAAGGTACTGTAATGTTGTGAGGCGTGACAACCATGCAAGATCAGTCGAGTAAATATAGGAATCCCCGGATAAGCTGTTCAGATCAAGGTGGAGCAACTTGGAAAGGTTACCAAGCTGGGGCGGCACCCGGCCCACCAAACATTCCAGAGGAGATGGAGAGGTACCTCAGGTTCTTGAGGCTTCGCCGAAGAACTCCGGGATAGGAGTTCCAGTGAATTTGTCGCTGCTAAGCTCTAGTGTCCTCGGGTTCTTAAAACCCAGCAGGATGAGCTCATCCGACCATCCCGAAGCCGACATCTGTGAAGCTCAGGGAGAGCTCCACAACATAGCCGGTCTCGCGGTTGCTGCAGCAGATGCCGTTCCACTGGCAGCAATCGCCTTGCCATGATGACAGATAGTTTGCAGGATCGATGATGCCGCCCCCTGAAGGCAGAAGAGCATCCCGCTCGCGAGGGATGCAGCTGAGATTAGCTAGAAACGGAACAGTGGCCGCAACAGCTGTGGACTGAATTTGGAGGAACAAAAGAAACCATGCTGTTAAGAGCAGATGCAGATGCAGGGGTATATATGGCTCGGTCATTTGTAAATTGTAATGTTTCTTGTGGCAGTGGCACATGTTCACTTGAAATGTTCAGTGGTGAGGGGAAATAGGTTGGGTGAGCACGCATGCTAGATCTCAATTTATGCTTGAAAGCTACGGTTCTACCGTGGTAGAACAATTATAGTTTTCGTTGACCCTTGTTTCATCAATCATTCAAGCCTCAAAGTCTCACTGTATGCTGCATGGTGCGCACGCATCGGACCAGTAGTGACGGCTACTTTTCCCATCTTTTGACAAGAGGTGGAAATTGGAAAATGGTGGCTACCTTTCCATCTTTTTACTATAGATATAGAGGTGAGAAAGTGTAAACTGCTTACCGAGAGCGGGAGAGGGAGAGGTACCTCAGGTTCTTGAGGCCACCAATGAACTCCGGGATAGGTGTTCCAGTGTATTTGCCGAAGCAAAGAGCTAGTATCCTCAAGTTCTATAAACCAGTAAGGATGAGCTCATCTGACCACCCCCAGAGGCCGACATCCTCGAAGCTCAAGGAGAGCTCCACGACATGGTTTGTGCAGTTGCTGCAGTGGATGTCGCTCCACTGGCAGCAATTTTCGCCTTGCCATGATGACAGAGAGGTTGCAGGATCGATGAGGCCGCTCTGAAGGCATGAAGAGCACCCCGCTTGCAAGGTATGCAGCGGAGATTGCTAGAAACAGGAACAGCGACTACGACAGCAGTGGACTGAATTTGGAGGAACAAAAGAAACCATGTTGTTAGGAGTAGATGCAGATGCAGATGCAGAGGAATATTTAGATTGGTCATTTGTAAATTGTAATGTTTCTTGTGGCACCTGGGAACTGAAAACGCCAGTGTTCTTTGTCCAGGATAAGGGGAAATAGGTTGGGCAAGCACGCATGCTCGATCTCGATCTATGGTTTTTCTATCAGTGGTGGCACAAGTCTAGTTGTCGTTGACCCTTGCATCGTGTTTCAAAGTCTCATTGGCTCACTACAAATTAGTGTTGTAGTGCTGCATGGTGTGTGTGCACCGGACGGTAATGGCGGCTACCTTTGCCATCTTTTGACAAGAGGTGGAAAAGTGTCAGTCCTCACCTAGGAGCTGCTTATTATAATCCATCCAAGCCAACAAACGATATGGTTTTTGAGCTTGTCTGACAAACCAAGTTCCAATCCTAGCAAACAAACCCACAATCGAAG
Source organism: Hyparrhenia diplandra (assembly GCA_015847255.1). Lineage (NCBI taxonomy): Eukaryota > Viridiplantae > Streptophyta > Magnoliopsida > Poales > Poaceae > Hyparrhenia > Hyparrhenia diplandra. Next base: position 2,004 of record JADLZK010006627.1, on the reverse strand, counting down.
GTGTAGAGGCCATCAATTTGGAATAGAAACGGGTGCTAAGCTGAAATACTTTGTGTGTGCTAGGTGATCAAGTGCTTACTGCCTTAATGGCTCCCAATACTATAATAGCTATGCACATCCCTATGTCCGAGTCTTTGCAAACTGATGCCACTTGCACCAACATATGCACTTCCTGTAAGCCATTCATGTCCCTAGCTCTAGTAAAGAAGAAGAAAAAACTCACTTACCAGTTGTACTGCGATTTCTCCTCGAGGTCTCTAGAGCAGGCTGACGATTTAATTAGAAATAGAAAATAAAAAGGACACAAGTCAGTAGAAGGGGAAAGGGCGGTAAAAAAAAGTCTGAAAATGAATCACCTCCACGTCGATGACCTCGTTGCCTCCCTTCTCCGCCCGCCGCCGCCGCCACACCAGCTTGAAGATGTCGTGAATCAGGTCCTGCTCAAATGAATCATCATCAGATTCAGATAAATCAACACAAATCGTCAGATTACAAGAGTTTTAGCCGAGGGAAAAATCGGTGGACAGAGGGGGTCGGTTGTGGCTCGGGCGATAAACTCACCGGATCGAATGTCTCGGCGGCGGCCGAGTTGCCCGTCGTCGTCGTCGCATCTTCGTCCATGTCGGCGGAAAAGCGGCGCCGGAGATGTGAACGGAAACCGCGACGCGAATGGAAGGAGCGGCCCAGGTGCAAATCTAGGGCCGGCTGGCTTAGGTGGGCCGGGACAGGCCTGTATTCGACTCTAACCACTACCATCAAGCCCATCTCGCGCTGTGTGAGCGCAAATCACCGATGATTAGCAAGAGAATAGTGCCACATCGCCGAGAAACTTTAGCGGGAAAGCAATAAACATTGATGGAGGTGCTGCCTTTAAACATACTTTACCCGGACGGGCCCATAGCTGATCATGAAAAGTCATGGCCTAGGTTGGTGGCCTCCATTGCACTTTGGAGGAGCACTAGCTTACCATCTCCTAAATGGGAGAGTGGACGCTCATAATTTGTGGCGAGAGGGTACGCGTTAAGGCCCCTACCAAAAGCGAATTGGCAAAATTAATTTATATAAGAAAATAATAAATTGACAAAAATTAATTTATAGTTAGATGTTATGATTTGATGCATACGTCCCCTACAAATTGACCATTAATTTCAAAGTGGACTTGTTTCCAAAAGCTGACCCAATCGAGGCCGTCTATTAGTCAAAAAGAGTTCAGCGGTCGGGCTTAGCGACCATCCGGTGATTTAGTGGTCAAAAAGAGTTTAGCGGGTCGGGCTTAGGTCACACAACAGCCGAGATTTAGTCACGTGGACTTGGGCGCCCATGTCTATCTGAGTCGGCCCTTTGTCTCGGACTCAGCAACAAATGGGCCACATTCAATTAGGCCTGATTCTAGCTCGGCGGCGGCCGCAACAAATCCTCCTACTGTTATGATCAAACTCTCACGGTGGCCCGCAGTAGGGCGGTGTCAGCGGGACCTTAGCCACCGGTCTGGGCGGCGGAGTGGAAGATGTGCTGCGGCGCGAGGCTGGATGAGCGTCACCCGAGGCCACCACACGCTCCGGGCATATGGAGCATTCAACCGAGAAGCTTCACCGTCTTCTACTTCCTTGCAAAGCTGCTGATTCTTGAAGCTCGCTTTACGCGGTTGGGGAACACTTTGGATCGGCACGCAGACTCATCTGCGTTAGCGATGACGAGTTCCGTTGCCATGCATGGCGGCGTAGAAAGCTCGCCACGCCGGCCGCGATGGCACGGCTGAGCCGCGCCGCCATGCATGGCGCGGCGGTATTGTTTTGCCGCACCATTATGTTTGGCGCGTCCAAATGTGTCGATTTTGAAAATAGAAAGTTACTCGTGTTAATTGTAGAAATAGTATTCAAAAAAGTGCTAAAAATAATAATAAAAAACTACTCCTTCCATACCTTAATTAGTTTTTGTTTAGGGCATAATTATGCTTATCAAAGAGTTATTAATTAGAACATGGTCACATTTCTCCTCACAACA
>JADLZK010006626.1:0-28112 GCA_015847255.1 Hyparrhenia diplandra | reverse complement strand
ATTAGAGCTAGTGCAAACCGCAATTTTACGCCATTTGTTATACTAACGGTTTGTTTAGTTGAGTTTTGTAGAAAAATTTTTTATAGGCTATTCACCCCCCACCCCCTCTAGCCATCTAGGACCTAACAACGGTCCCGAGCGCCTCGTCCTCCCGGTCGCCAAAGCTTTCGCGCCGATTGGTGGGTTGGGCTGGCGCGTGAGCGCGTCGCCTCGTCGAGCGGTGGGGGAGATGTCACGATGCAGGGACCGGCCCGGCCCGGAGGGGGGCTCAGGCGCCCAGCCGGCCGAGCTGGCCCATGAAGGCGGCGCGCGCCGAGGCGCTGTCGCCGCCACCACCTTCTCCCTCTCCCACGTCGTCTTCGCTTCGGGATTAGGATTAGGAGTTTTGGTGCGCGGGAGATATTCCAATCTATAAGAAAATCTCCTATAGGAAAAGAATAAGAGTTTGCTTATACGGTATTCAGAATTATAAGGAAACCTTCGGAGATTGCTTGAGATACAAGTCTCATAGGAGTGCTATATAAACAAGGAGGGATGCTAATCTTTTAGGGACAACCAAATAAAAATATTCCACCGCTACGCTCCCTCCACATGCGCCGCCGTGCCCCCACGCCCACGCAGCGCCCAACCCTAGGGCAGCGCCGCGCCGCCTGCCGCCGCCACTGCCGCCCCGCCGCCGCCGGCCTCCGTCGCCGCTGCCCTCGAAGCGGCTGTGACACCCTAGTAGCACAGGAGTAGTACATTGGATATTACACCTATATCGATATATGCAAATTTCTCTTAGGATAAAATTTTGAATCCCACAAGTGCAAATATTTTTGGGACACAGGAAGTAACATCTGGGACATGCAAGCATATGTTCTGGCAGCAATATTTCTTGCCTAACAGATTGGCACCCAATAAAATTTTTACTTTGGTGGTGGCACCGGAACAAATAGCCCTTGAGAACCAGACATTACAGGAAGAAAAATATAATCATAATTACAAGGTTCATAATTGCTTTCTTGGTACACTTTATCATCATGCATCCACAAAAACTCTTGTGATGTGTGTAGCACTGGTTCAGCAAATCATCTAGGACGAATAAGCAGTTGTTATCCGCCATCAGACTTGAGGATAATATAGATAGATAATTAGATATTAGCACAAATCACATGATTCTCACAAGCAAAACAACCAAATGGCAGAAGTCAATTCTGACAGTTTGTTCTTAGTCTTCAGAATTGTACCAGGTAACCTCCACAGATCATGAGTACATAGTTAGGGGGCACAAATCAGGACAAAAATGACAAACAGGAGGAATAAGACTCCGGGGACTAATAACCACTAAATAACAGCCGATCATCTAGAGATGAATGCTCATCACTGCTAGAGCGCTAGTAGCTGTCGATGTCTTGCATGACATGGCTAAGCCTTCATTCAGATACTTCCCAACATGTGGCCCCAAGCACCAAAAGTCAAGAGAGTAGACCTACAAAAGAACACTAGTGTTAGAATCAAACTCGAGAGCAAAGTTTGATGACAATATGCTTGTGCATGTGAAACAAGCTATTCATTCTATCCGCTAATGCAAATTTGAAATCTTCAAAACAAATGTATACCTCATCGATAAACCCAGCGTTTATTTTTAAAAAAAAAGAAAAACAAAGACCAATGTGTCTGCTCAGGTATTCAGGGTTAGACAAATTTGTCTGTCCTATTCAGGCTTAGCTACAACATGGGCCAGAGTACACAAAAATTACTAAATGACACAAAACAATATAAAATTAACTAAACGCCAAAAGGATCGCATGAATTAGAAGGGCCTATGGTGACAAAATGGTGGATGAGAAATTTTGAATAAGTAGGATGACACAACAAACCATCAATACAATATAATTCCCAACAGCTGAAGAAACATGAAGACAGTGTTTACTATTTCATATGCCAAGGTGCCAACGGTGGTGGAAAACTGACATAAGGAAAACCATAAACTCCGCGAATTGTTTGAGGTGCAGAGCTTCTCAACAAGCAATGTCTTAATGTCCAGTATAAAAATATCTACATAATCTTCCATCTTCATATTCATAACTTGCACGAAAGGCCACGTAACGTCCTGCTGTGCCCACAATGGTCCAAGTATAGTTGATTCTAAAGTCCTTGGGCAATGGAATCACTTTTTGTTATGCTGCCACTCTTTGTCACCTCATTACTTTGCCGATTCTGCAATACAGAATCAATTGTGCCATCACCAACAGTTAAGAATCCGAGTCTAAGCATCTGCTGCCTCGACAATGGCACATGTTGAATCAAAATTGTGGGGCGGGAGGTCACTGATGGAGAATTTCATCTCACTTGTATCAAGCATTAGCGAATAGCCCATGCGACAGACCATCCAGCAGTAGAAGCAGCATAGTAGGCCTGTATTCAATAGATCTTATTAGGGCACACAGGTCGTCTCGGTGGTGCTAATGATACCTCGCCACGTCTGGTTGCAGGAAGAGAAGAAGAAAAGCCATGAACTTGTCTTCGAGCTGCAGCTGCACAGTGCAGATAATCCTGAACGATTCCTCCCTGTCATTCCCGGCGGCTGGAGCCACACCTGCAACACATTATGCGCATTACAGTTGTCTGGGGGTGGAGGCCGCTAGTAGGTCATCAGGTATGCAGGGAATCTGACGTACCGGCGATGCAGGGGTCGCTGACTACCAAATCCCAATTTGAATTTTGGGGAGATGCGCCGAGAGGAGGACGCGGCCATTGTGGGCGTTGTAAGTGCGCCACGCGTGGGGTCGGGGAGAAGGAGAAGGTAAAGTCGGCGGTTTGCACGAGTGCATGGGCTTGCGGGCGGAGCGGTGGGCGGCGCGATGGGGAGGAATTCCGCGGCATCCGTATCTGATGAAACCCGAGGAGTGGAGGGGAGGAGGGACCTGAAGCGGCGGAGGAACTGGCGAGCGAAGACGATGCGGCTGAAGGAGGAGCAGGTGGCGGAGACGCGGACGAGGGGTCGGCCGCGGCGTCGAGGTGCAGGAAGATCCTCCCAGATCTCCAAGATCTCGTCAGGGAAGAGGGTCTGCACCGCCGGGGTGCTGGCGGTCCGCGCGACGCCGACGTCGATGCCATTCGCGCAAAGGCCGGCCGGCCAGCTGTCGGAGAGGGGATTGGGGATCTGTCGGAGAGGGATTGGGGATTAGAGATTCGCCAGAGTACTTTGTGCGCTAGTTAACACTCGTAGGAGCGGCAATTCACCAGCGGACGGAGAATGACAGACGGGCGAGGCGTTGGCGTGCAACAGCGGCAGTAGCGGCAGCGGCAGCGGCGGTGGCGGCGGGAGACGAGAGGTGTTCAAGCCACCGAGGGAAGCTGCCGAGTCGATCAGAGGTAGAGCGAAAGAGGTGAGATGCGGGGGAGCAGGACTGCCGAGCGGTGGACGGGTCGCGACGCCGGCGTCGGAAGGGAGATATAACTATTTAGCATTATGCGGATGTCCACTTTCAAAAAGCACTTTAGTGGTTCTGCACTATTTTTTTAACGACCCTCCAACTATAAACTCATACAGTGTTTAGCAGACTTTTTCGCCATGTGCGCAGCCAGCCTCACGCATATACAGCGTTGGATCTCGGTTGCAAAAAGACAGGGGTTGCCCCTGCCCTCAACGCTCTCCGTCTCGTTTGGCTCGATAAAAACACTTTGCATCGAGGCCCCTAGGCTATTCAGAAATTCACTAAGCCTTAGTCCGAAAAAAATCCTCTCTCTAGCACTTTTTACGTCGAGGGAACCTTGAAAGAGAAATAAAATTTTGTTTCCACCCTTCCCTTCTTCCTCACTCGAATCGAAGCGAGGGGACGGGTCGGCCCGGCGAACTTCACCGGCTATGGGTTTCCCGGGAGAGCAGGGACACCGGCGGCTTCCTCTTGGCCTTGATCTATCCATTGGTACCCAAAACCCGAGCTATTGCGGACCGTAGCGCGAGCGATGGCAAGCGGTGGCGTTGTTCAACGGCCGAACTTCGCCATCTTCGACAACGGCGGTGGAAAGCCGATTTGGCCAATACTGGGTGGTCGATTCGCGCGAGCTTGGGTCGGGAAAGGTATTACAAAGGATGGGGCGAGCCGTGCAAGCGGAATCGGCGCGGTGGTGCGGTGAGGTGGGCATGTGGCGGCTTGTCGCGAGCCATGGCGCCGCCCGTGGGAGACCGTCGCCCGACGTGCTCCCCATTCCCTTGACCCCTGTTTTTGGACGTCGCAAGGTCCATTGCATCACTCAAATGCTTTTTTTATTTGCGTCGAGATGGCGGGAGTCGCCGTTTCGGTGCTCGCCGGCGTGCTTTCGACCGTCGTCGGCGGTGGCGTGGGCGGAGTGGGAGGCGGAGGCGGCTTGAGGGCGGCGGCGTGGGGCTCAGCCGGCTTAGGGGCGGCTGCGAGGGCAGCGGCTTGAGGCGGCGGCGTGGGGCTCGGCCGGCTAGGGCGGCGGCAGCGGGCGGCAGGCGGCGGCGCCGTTCCCGTTCGGTGCGAGCGAGAGCGGGAAGCGGGTGGGCGGCCCGTCGTTTTGCCGAAAGCGGTGAAAGCAGGGCGGCGAGGGCAACCCCCGTCTTTTTACAACGGATCCAACGTAGTGCAGGTGAGGTGGCTTGCCACATAGGCGAAAAGTGCTAAAATATGTAAAGGTTTGTAGTTGGAGAAAGTGCTAAAAAATAGTGGCAACCATTAAAGTGCTTTTTGGAGAGTGACATCCGCTATAATGCTAAATAGTTATATCTCCTCAAGGCGAAAATGAGACGAAAGATGAGTCCAGAATCGATGCGATACGGGCCGGGCGCGGAGATGGATCGAGAAGGGGCCTCATAGCGCCCGGTGAACAAATTTTTAAGGCTTGTAGATACATCTAAAGTTCCAATTTTTTTTGGATCGAACCTGAACTATTGACCTTGCATACATCAAAACCCCCAATTCTTCTAAGGCCTCCCTCGGTTTGTGCAAGGTCAATGGACGCCGCAATATCAAAAGAATTCAATCGAGCCTCTAAGTGGGTCAGCAGCGGCTAGAGATGATGGTGTAACTTCATGGGTGCTTGGCGTTGATGTTGAGGGATGCACCGATCCGTAAACAGCCGAGGTAGCAGCTGGGCCGCGGAAGCCCTAGCTTTGGCTAGATTTGACCCAACGCTTTCTAGGTGGCGAGTGATTGTTCTAATGCGCCAAGGCCATCCATGGTGAAGGTTTAGCAAAGCACATGGAGCCCCCAGTGTAGGAGAGATCGGCAGACGCCAACAAGCTTCCCCGTGAGTTGATTTCATTCATGAAAGAAGAGAAGTCAATGTCGATGCTCATTGCCCGGGCAAGAAGCCATGTTAATCACGATAGGTAGATATGTTTTGGTTTTTATCACCTCTTGAGGGAGTTTGTAATTGTGATAACGTGATATAAAGGAGGTCTGGAAGTTTGCTAAAAAAAAAACCTATAAAAAACACAGGTGTTTGACCCTTTAAAGTCTAGAAGAGGACACCCTCAACTATTGACCTCCGACGCCGACGCCCACTTGGACCTGAAAGGCCTGCGGACACCTTATGCTTTTGGCGCCGGATGCAACTGGAATGCAATATGCTTTGAGATCATATGCTCTTGGTGTCGCTATGTAGAATCATCGGCCGCTCTCATTCGCTTGCTTTGCACATTGACTCCACATGGCGGGGCGAAAATTTCTAATTCGTCCAAGCTTTTACTTAGTTGCTGGGCGAAGCTAGGCCAAAGGTAAAAGAGTCATTGCACATTGTTTTATTTATCATGTTACCTTGCTCAACTAATGGAAATGGCTTCAACAAAAAAAAAAAAAATTTTAGGGACCAGCAAAGTTCAATAAAAAAAGGGCCCATGGGCATAAGCACAACATTTTTTTAGGGCTCCCTCCCTTTCCTCCCTCGGGGAGCCGCCTGTCTCGGGGATATGTCTTGGCGTTTGTTTTGGTGTTTTTAGCGGTCCTCTTCTCGGTGGTCATCGCTGGCGGCTCTGTCCCATCGTTACGCCGATGTCCAGATCAAGTGTTGCTCGAATAAGGTAATTGTAGGTTTCCCTTCTCAATTCTTTGAGGAGGGATTGGATCTGTTTTCCTCTTTGGTGGGATCGCCTTTTCCGGTCATTGGTGCTACCACGAACGGCGACGGATCTCCTTTTTCGGCCGCCGTTGGTGATGGCTAACAACGGCGATGTATGGTACAGGTGGTTCAACCTTGCTTTCAGCTTTTATCGCCTCAATGGTTGAGCATAAACGCCTCTTGCGCGGCCTCCACATCTGTGAAGTCTTCGTTGGTGAGAACCGAGTTCGGGATCTGTGCCGTTCCATGGCGATGGAGTTTCCCGAAGAAGCGGACGGTGCCGCCAGTAAAGAAGACGGAGGGTAGATCTAATGGTGTAATCTTAATACCTTATGTTGAGCTCTTGATTGAAAAGGGTTATATTTTAGAAAAATGGGTTATATTTTAATGAAATCCCATCACTTTCTTAAAAAAAAAATTAGGGCCAACGAGCTAATTTCTCAGATGCAAGTTTCTGCCCAAGCAGCAATATTTCTTGCCTGGCCGATTGGCACAACCCATAATTTTACATGTCACAAACTTTGCTACACAACGCATGCTTTTACATAATCTCAAAAACTGAAACACACACACACACACACACAATGTCAAACTTTGGGGTGATGGCAACAGAACAATTGCCCTTTGAATCACACATCTTCTAGGAAGAAAATATAATCTGTAATACAAGGGTTCATAATTGCTTTCTTTGCCACACCAGAAAAGCCATGGCCTATCCATTCCAATGAACAACACTGAAGAACCACTGTACAGAGCATGCACCACCGTAAAGTTAGGCAACGGTGAGAAAGCTAGGTTCTAGCAACATAATTGGCTGAATGGAAGGGCACCAAAAAGATGCTGCTGAAGATTGCTATAAGCTTGCAAGGCGCAAAAAACAAGGTTGCAGCGGCACCATAAAAGGAGAACATGGTCAAATACACACAAAGAAGTTCATCAATTCAACGATGTGGACCCAAATACAAGAAGTTCAGTTACAACCTCAAGTGGATGAGTGCTTGAGACTTGGAACATCAAAGTCAAAGAACTCACCAGATTTGCATAAGACAGACAATTCCTCGGTTCTTCAACCTGATTGGAGGAGTATTTGGAAATTTTGTCTTTTCATTTGGCTTCTGCTCCAAAGAAAAAATGCCGAAGGCGGACAGAATAAACAAGCCGGGGAGGCAAACCCAATTTGCAAATTATGATAAACCAGGCAGGAATCACACTCACATATGATTGCCAACTGCTCATTCACGAAACTGATTTGGCAAGGAGTGGAAGGCTGGTGTGACAGCAGGAGCTGCAGGTGAACTAAAATGTAACAAAGAACAGTGACGGGTGGACTAAGCTGAACCAGGAAGAATCGACGCACAAACCAGGGAGCAACAAATCATCATCTACACAGCTTGCAATCAGGAAAGAAAGCTGCAAAAAGATTGTTTGAGAACAGAGCAAAGAAGTAGTGATCCACCATCAGGTTAGAGGATAGATCCCATAGTATTAGCACAAAATCACATGATTCTCAAAGCAAAAGAAGCTAAATGGCAGAAGCTGTTCTAACAGTTTGTTCTTTTGTCTTCACAATTGTACCTGACAACCACAACAGATCATGAGTACATAGTTAAGGGCACAAACAGGGCAAAATGACAAACAGGATGATTAAGATTCTGGGACTAAAGCACTAAATAACAGCTGATCTAGAGATGAATGCCCATCACTGCTAGAGGTTGCTACTGATGTCTTGCATGACATGGCTAAGCCTTCTCTTATCCAGATGCCCCCAACCATGCTGCACTGCCACCTCAAGGTCAAGAGAGCAGACCTACCAAAGAATACAGTGTTATTAGAACAATCAAGAGGCACTTGATAAAGTTAGTTGACTATCAGCTTGTGCAAGTGAAACAAAGAATTCATTCTGTACGTTAATGCAAATTTTAAATCTGTCAAAAAGGATGTATATCACTTCTTTTTAATCCGAGCATTTTTTTTTAAGAAAAAGTGAAAAACAGAGACAAATTTTGTTTGCTCTAGTATTCAGGTTAGAAATTTGTCTGTGTACTTCAGGTGCTAGCACAGCATACAAAAGTACACAAAAACAACAACAAAATCAGTATAATACGTCTATCAAACTTGATAGTTTTCACACTAAACTAGTATAGACTATAGAAAGTATATCACCAAAAAGTACATATCGATGGACAAAGAACAATATCTAATTGCTTTTTTTCTAGATTCACTATGCCAATTGATATGTGAGGGAAGGGTCCACACTTGAAACCTTCAAAAGAGTGATATAGACATGGGGATACTAATTGTCATATAAGGACACAAATATCCAAACTGGCAACTTTTTATTGAGCAAGATATATCTATATATGAAGATATTGATTTAAAATTAGTTGGTCGCAAATGCTACAAAATTTTCCTAATACATATCATGAAAGAAAATATAATCCAGAACACTAAAGGATGATGTTTCACATGGATTACAAGGGCTCCATGGTGACAATGGTGGATGAGAAAAATTTTTGGATATGCCAGCAGCAAGTGCACTTTAGATTGCCAAATAGGAGTCTCAAAATAGGATGACAAAGAAAACTACCAATGCAAATATAGAGAAGCTTTTTACCCTTTCATATGCTTGGCAGTGCTAATCTGTGGTGGAAATCTGCATAAGGAATACCAAGGAAGTGCTCAAGTCGCAGACCTTTCTCAAGAAGCAATGTCTTGGTGTCCAGTACAAAATATTCACGCTTTCGCAACTCATGAGAAATTTGACGAGACCCAGAAAACAAGTAATGCCCTACTGTGCCCATAATGGTCCAAGCAGTATAGTTGATCCCAGAGTCTTTGGGCAATGGAATCAACAATCTGTCATACTGCCACCTTAGTGCCAACAACATTGCTTTGACCGTTCTTGTAATACAGGCCAATTGTGTCATCACCAATAGTTAAGATCCTTAGTCTGCCTTCCTCTGCCTCGACAATGGCATGCTTTGAACGAAAATTGTGGGGTGAGAGGTCAATAATGGAGAATTTCAGCTCACTTATATCAAGTTTAACGAATAGTGCATGCGATAGAACATCCAGTACAAGCAGCCGCATAGTACGGTAAGAATCCAATAAATCTACTAGGGCAAACAAATCGTGCTAATAATAGCTTGCCACGTCTGGTTGGGCAGAAGAGAAGACGAAAACCACAGACCTTGTCTTCTGAGCTGCAGATGCACAGTCCAGATAACTCTGAATGATTCAGCCCCACCATTGTCGCTTGGCTGGAGCAAGGGTGGAACACAATAAAAAATGCTTTGTACCAGTGGTGGATGGAGGCCATTAGGTCGTCGGGTATGCGGAGAATCATGACGTACCGGCGATGCAGGGGGGTCGCAGACTAGGAAATCACTTGAATTGGGTTTTGGTGGGAGATGCGCCGAGAGAGGAGGACGCGGCCGTCGTGGGCGTGGCGAGAGCTCCACGCGCTGGGGTCGGGGAGGAAGGAGGAAGGTGAAGTCGGTGGCTTGCTTTGAGCCACGGGCTTCGCGGGCGGGAGCGGTGGGGAGGCTGGACGGGGATGAATTGGTTTCCGTGCTTACTGATGAACCTGAGACTGCAGGGGAGTGGAGAGACCGGAAGCGGCGGAGAGAACCGGGGCTCGAGACGATGCAGCGGAAGGATGAGGCAGGCGGAGGCGCGGGCGGCGTGGCGCAGGAAGATCTCCTCCCGGATCTCGTCGAGGGAGGCCGTCTGCGCCAGCCCCCCTGGCGGACCGCCGTTGCGGTGACGCCGATGCCATCGCGCGGTCGGACGGCGGTGGCTGAGGACGGCGGGCTCCGGCGGTCCGGCGTCGCGCCGACGTCGCGCACTAGGCCGGCAGAAACCTCTCCGCAGCCCTCCACGCCATTGCTTCAACAGTGGCCCGCGGCCATGAGCAGAGTCTCGCCCCCTCCGCAGCCTCGCCGTCGCAGATCACAGCCCTCCGTGGCACTCTGTCTCCGGCGGCTGCTGGTACGGCCTAGGGTTTGGGTTCTTGAGGGGGGAGAGGGAGAGGAGCTCGCGGAATGAAGCAGGAGAGACGGACCCGGGGCGGCGGGGCTGGGGCGTGGCGGTGCGGCTGTCCGGCGCTGTGGTCGGCAGAGCGGCAAGGCGTGTGTGGAAGAGATGGTGCGAGTGTCGTATGCTGACATGTGAAGGAATATAAAAACCAGCTCAAAAAGATTCGTATGACATATTTGTATCAATCCTACAATCTCTTTTAAACCTGGTGATCCTTGAAAGTGTGACATTTAGCTTTGTTGCCTGTGTATAAACAGGCTGAGCCTGGCTGCGTCTCCGGTTGGAAGCGGTACCGCCGGCGGCCGAGCTGCGTCCGACGCAAGGGGCAGGTGGCGATCCGCACGACCGCGTGGTGGCGACCCGTCGGCGCTGTGAGTGAAGAGATGGCTGGGGCGGCGGCGGCGCGCGGGCCTTCGGCGTTGTGGGCGGCGGTGCACAGGCAGCTGACGACGGCGGCTGTGGTGCGGCCTGGGCGCGGCGCGGCGGCCGTGCGGGCGTATCAGGGCGGCGGCAGGATATGAGAGGCGAGCAGTAGGCGGACGACGGCGCGGCTGCTGTGCGTCCTGGGCGCGGCGTTGAGGCCGAGCGGCGGCGAATCCGGCGTTGCGGCGGAGCGGCGGCGGCGATTTGAGTCCAGCGGTACGCGGGGATTAGGAGGCGTTGGTTTTTTCTAAGTACGGCCGTTGCTCTGCCTTAATGTAGCGTGGAAGGAACTGGAAGCTGTCGTACGGTGGACGTGGCAAGGGAAAGCTTCTTTTGGTTTAACAGGGTTCAACTGTTGATTCTACAGGATTCTGAGTCTGTGGAGATAACGGGTACACTGTAGCAAGGATCACCAGGTTTAAAGAGATTGCAGGATTGGGGCTAGAGGTCTGCCAAATGATAGATCCCACACGCCAATAACTCAACTCACTTCGGGTATAAGCCCAACCAAACGTAAAACTGGAATGGATTCATCCTTCTCAACCGGAGAAGAAATAGGTCCAAAACCCAACCCACAAGACTAGAATAGGGTTTAATCCATCCCATGTTGTTCGAAAACCAAACACAACGTTATAGACCGAGCCATTCTTTTAAAGTTGGAGCCTTAGAGAAAAAGAAAACATGAGTTGCGTATCCTTTTTTTTTCCGTTTTCCATGTTTTTCTTTACATTCTTTGAAAGATATCCTATGTTTTTGTTTTCTGTGTTTTCTCTCCCCCTTCTACCTTTCCTTTGTTCTGCTTTTCTAAATTGCTTCTACCTAAACTTGCCTTTTTGTTGTGAAATCCTATAGGATTTATAGGATTTGAAGTTGTAAAGTGTTTTCGTCCTTAGAGCATCTCCAATAGTTTCTAAAAGATAGGTTATAGAAAATTTTATTCAATACAGATAGAGAATAATAGGTAGCTCTTCATGATGAGCTAACTTTACGTATTTTCTAAGATTCTTGTGTATATGCTTACACATTTTTTCTATACCCATTTTATGTTACTCTGTTTTATTAATTTATTTTTAAAAAAAACATCATATAAGATGGCAACTCTGACTCTACTGTTCATGGTATCCTTACATTTTTTTTTCCTATTCTGTGTTTTACAATCTTTTTGTTCAAAAGAGGAGCATACACTTGCCGACAAATCGCTCCCCTCCACGTATGAAAGATAACAGATACCACCACCATGGTTTTCAGAGCAACACATAGGATATCTTTTTTAACTACAATTTATTCTCCTTTGAAGCCAATAGCGCAATAGTACAATTTAGTCTAGCGATTTTAGAGATCTCCAAAGAGCCCCTAAATATCCTACTAGCCTTCGGTAAAAAAAGACAAAACCATGCTCAACAGCCTCATCAACCGACTTTCTCCAAAAAATACCAAACTCGTCATTCCGCTTTTGTCCCTCGGTAGAAGAAGCTGAAGTGACCTTCGCTCGCCATCCTATATCCTTCGTGCCCGCCAGGCATCGCAACATCCCGAAATCGGTTCCTCCCCTCCAAAACTGGCCCACCAGTTCATCTCACCCTCCCACACGTCTCTGGCTCTCCGAGCAGCCGGAAGCGGCCGTGCTGGGAGGAGGGCGCTGGCGAGGCATGCGTGGGGCTCCTGGCGTGATGGAGGACGAATTGCTGAAGTGTTAGCGATGGCACGCGTGCGTGAACTTTTTTGGGAGCCTGGACTATGGATTCCATCCAACGTCGAGCGGGTGTGGCGAGCGCGCGGGCGAGCGCGCGGCAGCCGGTCATGATGCACGTAACGCCGAGCTGCGGCCCCACAAGGCCCGTCGAGATGTTGCGAGGGTGTTCGCGAATATGCTTCAAAGTGACGTCCAGACCTGATGACGTAGAGGCAGGTTAAAAAACCAGTTTGAAGAAGCTGCTGCAGAACTTTCGGATTTAGAAAGGCTAAATTAGTTTGGAGAGCCAACTTACCGATGCAAATTTACATAGGCTCTTAGAGATGCTCTGTTGACGCGAATTGGTGATCGCCCCAACACACCAGCGGGTCTTGGACGCCCCTTGCTGTTGCACACAACCTGCACAACAGCAAGAACCGCTAGCGTGCACCGCCAAACCGATCAAGAGATCGAAGAGGCCGATGTGGAGCTTGATTTTGTCTGAAACGACCTCGCACGCCCTCCGGAAAGATCCGTCGGGAGGACGCATGTGAGGATCTCCTAGGACCAAAAGCCCGCCTAGGATGCCCGCGAAATTCGTGGAGAAAGTGACCGAACAACAAGGTAGAGGGTTGACAGAGGAGAAAATTAAGGCAAAAGAGAATTGTTTGGGTTTTTGATCAATTGGATGTAAGATGGAATCAAATTGGCCGTGAACCTCTCATTAAATAGGGGGGGTGGTCTTTTTTCCCCTTTAGGAAACCATGTAGATACGTTTCAATCACCAAACCTGCCTAAAACCGAATTAGAATCGAACCGGTTGAAACGAGAACGAATGGCTAAGCGGGCCGGGCACCCGGCTTAGCTTTGACAGCATGGGCTCGGGGCGGTGTTGACGGTAGTTAACGCCCACTTTTATAGTACAAATACTATCAATCTTGGGATGAATGCTATTAAAAATGTTGTGTTTCTAATGATTTCCATGCGTTTGGTGTACACTCCTTTGCAGAGAACCTTAAAAAGGGAAAAAAACAGAGCTAAAAAAGAGCTAAAATAGAGAACCGGAGAAAAGGACCAAAACAAAAGGATTAGTATAAATTTCAGGGGTTTAAAGGGCAAAAGAAGACAACTCGCGACAAGCCGGGGCCCACATGTCGGGGTGGGCCGGGCGGTTCGGGGGCCGCGCGAGCTTTGGCTTGATCCACGTGGTCCTGCTTATGGAACCTTCCTACAACCGACCTATGGAGTAAGATCTAAGCCGTCCAATCAAGTGGGTTTGATCCAAGGGCTGAGATTCATCCTATGAGGCTATATAAGCATGGGCGAGCTACCCCTCAAAACCCTAATTCATAGTTCATTAGTAAATTCATTCTTGAAATTCATTCTCGAGAGTTTAGGGTTAGAAAGTCAAGATCTCCATGATTAGAGCTAGACACTTCTAGATTAGCTACTACTGATCTTGATTAGCAATCAAGTTTATTAGAAATAGAGAGATTAGTAAGGAGTGATTCGGAGGGGATTTCCACCTGGATTGATCTCTTTTGTATTCTTGCGGGATCATTCTCTTCGAAGGAGCTTGTATTCGAGATTATCTCGTATTCGACTTCATAATTAAAAGTAAGTTTTGGTTTATTTTATTCTTCAAGTTTGCAACTCTTATTGAGTACTTTGATCTTGGTTGCTCGAGATTAGAGGGATAATTTCTAGTGTAGGCGCGGTGCTTAGACTAGAGTTATTTGTGAATGCCCCCTTTTGGCTTGGAATCGAGTGGTATCATAAAGGTGACTTTATAGCTTTATTGAATCCTCTCGTAGCCACTTCCCGCCAAGAGGTGAATGGTAGGCTTTGTCGTTCTTAGTAAAGTAATTTTGCCTTTGTTTTATTAAAAGATTAGCGCCCAATATAGAAATAAATAAGTCGAGGTTTATCGAGATTAAAATTAGAAGGTCAAGGTTATCTCCTAGTCTAGCTAGTTTCTTAAGTGCTTTTGATTGTGAAGTGGATTGGATAAATGCTAGTTATATTCACCTCACGCCTTTTGGGTTCGTATTTTAAAAAATCGGGTTTATCTTTGGTGAAGTGCTATAACGGTATTTCTATCTCAGGCGCTTTGCATATTTTTATCTTTATTATGAGTAGTTAATTTATACCAATAGGCAGCCCGCCCGGCCGCTTAAGTGTCGGCCGGCTTAGCCGGCCCGAGGGGCCCCGCTTGCCGCCCCATCATGAGGCCGGCCTCCCACGGCTTAGCGGATGAGAGGGAGGAGCGGCCGGGGCCGCCGGCTCAATGCCTAGGGCCGCCTTGGAGGAAGGTAGCCCGGCTTAGCCTACCCGACGGCGAGCCTAAGCCAACCGGTCGGCTCATCATGGCTCGGGTCGTGTCTTCTACCCGCGACTTTTGATCATTTTGACCTGTCGCCCCCACTTTTAATGGGTCCTTAATCATAATACGTTTTGCGCGGAGATCACGCTACAAATACGTTTAACGATCCACGTGAGTTGGCCATCGGTTGTAAAGAAACAATACCGAGCATATAAATATAGGATAGAAGGTCTTATAGCGGTGACAAATTAACACCTAGCGGGTTATAATGATCAGTAGCCAACCATGAAGCGGTGGTATATCCGGGACCGGTCTACTAAGGTGCTAGGACCGTCCCCGCATTACTTCCTTACTCCCTGAGGCATCTTGATAACGGATACATCCCGGGTTCAAATTTACTCCTACTTGATTGTCCTCTCTGAGCTCCTACGCAACGCGTGTCCTATACCTTGTAGACGACTTTTCCTTAGGTGCCGATGTTCCGTAAAATAGAGGGGTGAGTACAAAGGTACTCGGCAAATCCAAATCGGGTGGTTGTAATTATTAAGGGTTTGGGTCCCAGCGTAGTCTCTAAAAATCGCTCTCGCTAGTTCCCGATTATGTCATAATATCACTGACTTCACAAATCACAACAGGTTAGTCATTTATAGTGAAAAACTAATCATAGATGTTCCGCCCTAGCAATTGCCCATTCTAAGGGCGTGGCTATTCGAATAGATTTATGTAAAACTCTGCGGAGGTTGTACAATTTCCCCCACACGATAGGCGTTGCCTCTACCATCATCATGGTTTCGGCTGCAACCTAACGAGATCCGGTACCCGCTTGGGTGCTACCCTAGGTATGTTGGTATAATTCTCTCACCGCGATTTCTGGGGTTGGAAATAGGGAGATCACTTAGCACCCCATTAGGGAAGATCACCTAGCATCCCGATGAAAGACCACCTAGCATCCGGCCATATCAATAACTCATATATATATCATATAAACAATATCTCAAATGTTTTACGTGGAAGATCACCTAGCATCCACACCAACCCGACCGAGGAAGATCACCTAGCATCCGAGTCGATAGATCGTTTGCCTCACGCCCGCCACCTTGGATCGAAATTATACCACAACCTAACGGGTGTGGAATCAAAAAAGCGACCCCCATCCCTGGCCAGGGGTTGCACGTAATGTTACACTAGGTAGAAGGTCTATGAACCGTCCTTGGGGGAGGCAAGTATCTTCCGCTAAATCCATCACGGCGATTCCCCGACGTGATAATCCACCTCACCTGCGGGAGAGTATCACCACCCACCTCTTTTGTTGGTTAGGGATTCATTGATCGATCTCATGTAAGCTCTAATTATTAATGTATGAGTGTAGGTAATGTGGATGATTACGTCACCCAACTTAGCTCCATAGCTACATTACGGGCCATACCGCTAAGCACTAATCGTGTTACTCATAATGATATCATGGCTATTATCGTATGTTATCAACTCATCACATAACCGGGCACCTAGCCCCACAATAATCTTGAGCACTCAGCCTCCTCAATAATCTTTTTGAGCACCTTGCTCAATAACAATCTCGGAGCACCTTGCTCGTCATCAACAAGTGAGCACTTAGCTCATCATCATCTCACGATACACCACGTATGCTTAATCTCATAATCACATACGATAATAGGCCATGATCTCGGTGATCTTTATATCACTATTATTACTTAATTAAGGTCATGATTAGGGGGGTAAGGACTTGCTCGGGATGTTCTTACATGACAAGTAACGGCGTCGAACGCCACTAGCGCACTGATCGCACACACCTAATCTGTCGCTGCGTAATTCAAGACGCTTGGAAAACCTAGCTCTAACTATGGCATAAAAACAAAACATAGAGAATCATGCCGGGTGATAGGTTAGATGCATAGATCTAGATTTTAGATGAATTATGGAAGTCGCTTTCACGCTAAACGGAAAGTTAGTTTGCATGAGTTATGATTTTATAATATTAATCCCTAATTAAATTATTAGGTAATATTATATAATAATTTTATCATGTAACAAAAATTAGAACTAATTACATGATAAAAATTCTATAATTCAAATAATGAATTTTACAAATTTTCTCGAGGATTTTTTCCTCGACACGGGAAATAGTACTTTTAATACTTGGTGTACAATAACCCGGGTGCACCTAGCAATTAATCTAGTGTACACAGCTCTACGTGGATGTGTTGTACAACCCGAGGGGGGCCCTGGGGTGCCACATAGGCCTGCCGTGGCGCGCCAGGCCGTGGGTCCGCCTCCACGTGGCTCGTGTCGGTGTGGAAAAACGCCGCTGACGGCGTGCCACGTGGTGGCTTCCCACCGCCCTTCCTGGCCTCGTGATGGCGAGGACGGGGGCCGCCATTATGCGTGGGTTCCCGGCTCTCCAGGCGTCGCCGGCACGGGCTGCTCCTCACCGGAGTTGGCCGGAGTCGGCCGTTTGGGTCTGTGAGGTCACCCAGCAGCGCTAGCCTCCAGCCTCATCCCGACCTTGACGCGACGCAGGGATAGCAATGGGAGGGAAGACCCCCAAGCGGCGGCGACTGCAACAAGCCTCCGTGACGGCGATGCTTGGTGATGGCGTAGCTCGTGCACAAGAGGGAAAATCTAAGGAGGGAAATGAGAGAGCCGGAGCTCAAGGAAACTCACCGACCGACCAATTGACTCACGACGACTACGACGCAACGACGACGTGACCTAGCTGGGGGCCGGGCAAGCAGATTCCGATTGGGGAAAAACAGAGCACGACAAGGAAGAGAGGGGGAGGAAGGAAATCCTAGAAGCGCCAAGACTGCCTCTGCCCTGGGCGAGCTTGCCGAGGTGAGGGCGAGCTCGATTGGTAGCCGAGGGGGCCTATTTATAGACGCGGGCGGTGAGGGCGTCAGCTGCCGAGATATTTTCCTCGGCCGGATCTTTTTCTACCACGCTCGGCGTCCGCGGACTCCCCTGCCTAGAGCTTGGCCGGGTGCGTGCTGGTCTCCCACGGTGCCTAATGCCCCTGCAGCCGGCGCCGCCGAAGTCCTTTCCCACAAGGCGAGGCTTCCGCCACGGGCGGCAGGCTCGCCGAAGTCGCCGACGCCGCCAGTGCTTGTTGGTCTCGAGTCCCCTGCGGCGCGCGAGCCATCCGGGCAGCCGCCATGGAGGTCGGGCGGGGTCACTGCGGTCTCGCCTCTCGCCATCCGTGACGGCACGCTTGGCACACGCGCAAGCACGGCGGTTCCGCAGGTGCGTCGCCGCCGACGCCAGGCGCCTGGGCGCGGGCGGTGAGTCGGCTCTCGCTTTCGAGGTGATGGCTCAGCCGGCTTCGGTCGACGATGGCACCTGTGCGAAAGTCGCCTGCCTCCTCGTCCGTGACACGGCAGCAGGGCGGGGCAGCGTGTCCCTCGCTGCGTGACGCACGACGAGGGGTGGAAGGGAGGAGCCGACGACCGGGTCCCACTCGTCAGCGTGTGAGAGAAAGAAACCGGGCTGGGCTAGTCGGGCCGTCACTGCCGCGCATTTGGAAAAAGGAGGGAAGGAGAGGGGCCAGTTGGGCCGGGCCGAAAGAGGGAAAGGGAGAGTGAGCCCGGTGCTCTTTTCTAATTTCTTTCTCTTCTTCTATTTCTTCTTCTTTTATTCTTTCCTCCTCCTTTTTTATTATATCAGGTGTACTCTTGTATATATAGTTTATATTTATTTACACCAGCACATGGGCCTCTATTCCCTTAATTTTATATTTTGGGAATATTTATCCACTTGTGCTATAAATATATATATGTATATATATGGCAAGGTACACGTGTCCCGATAATTCTAATTCCCAGATAATTAGGTAAATCATTTTCTCATGCATGCTTCCATAATTTGAAATCTAAATTATGCACTTATTTATCCTCCACCATAAGCTCGACAAACAACAAACAAGGTTCCTAGTTTCTACATGGTGAGAGTTTAAATGCAAAGTTTTCAAAATTAGGTTTCATTTAGCGGAAAGGTAAATCAAGTTTTAGTTTATTTCAAAAAGTTCAAATTTTTAGTGATTTTTAAAATGATACAAAAACACGGGTGTTACATGACCTCACCATCCGACCCTAAACATGTCCATGGCCTTCTTGACATTCACGTTATCAAAATAATATCCGGATATTTTTGGGTCAACATATGCCCCCCCCTTTTTTAAGCGAGGAGTGCACGAACCCGAAAACAAAAAAAACAAGAAAACCAAGCAACAACAAATACCCATCATATCGGTTATTCAACAACTAAGGGCGATATTAAATATCAACCATTTTTATTCTAAGGGCGTGCATGCATCGACCATTGTTTGGAGAACACTAGGCCTCTTGCCAAACACTTGGGAATATTTTTTAAGATATCTCCCGTTAATCGCCTTCGGGAAGACGTTCACCACTAGTTGACTCAAGTACATATGAGTTCCTAAAGATTACTCGAATCACTTTTATAAGGACCTTTCCAATTAGGTGATCACTTACCAAAACCGATTGCTTTTTTCCTATTGGTAATATAGTTTGCCACACTAAATCACCGATTTGGAATGACTTGCTCTTTGACTTTCTTGTTGTAAAGCTCTTTGCAACACGGGCTTTGTCATTTTCTATCTCCTTTAAAGCTTTTAATCTCTTATCGGTCACCTCGTCGATATTATCCATCATCAAATCATGATACACAACAGAGATAAATCATTTTGTTTGGCAAACCTATATGCATCCAAATTTACCTCGATAGGCAACACGGCTTCTTGACCATAAACCAGCTCATAAGGAGTAACTTTAGTAGCACCATGCCTCGATATGCGATGAGCCCACAAAGCTTCTAAACAAGACTTCATGCCACCTTCTTGGATTGTCATCTATCTTCTTTTTAATAAAGCTTGATCAAAGTTTTGTTACTAGACTCATCCCGCCATCGGCTTGAGCATAATATGGAGATGAATTGAGCATAATATGGAGAATATTGATGAAAGAAACATGAACATCTATGATATTTGAGAAGGCGGTCCGCCTCGGGATTAGGGTCGTGACAGAGTCGGTTGGGGTGCCATGATTGGGAAGGAAGCGTGGGAACATGCCGACCGAAAGTATTGTATGCAAAGCGATGTTTTTTTTGCGATCATGCTAAAAGCGTTTTCATTAAGGAGAAAAGAAGTTTTTAATACGGGGAATGAGGGACGGTAACCCGCCCGAAGCCCCCCGACAACAACTTCGCACGTGGTTGTGATTACAAAGAAACAATTCGCGACCAAAAAAAAACTGCATACCTGTAACCTAAACCTGATCCTCTAGCCTGTCAAGTCCGGATCCAAGGCGTAAACATCGAGACGTCCTTTCAAAAATAATCCGAAAAGCCTCCTTCTTCCATTCGGAGGCCAAGTCGGCGCCACACGAAGGCGGGATTGACTTTGCTCGCGACCACCAAATAAAGAGCATCCTCCTCCAACTTCCTCGCCTAGCTTCTTCAACAAAGATGATCCGGGGCCTGCGGTGGCGTTCGCCCACCGGCAAAACAAGAATGTGGCCACCGCGGGCCGCGAGTTGAGAGGACGTGCCCAAAGATCCCGAGCGGCGCAAACTGGGTCTCGAGGAGGGTGTCTCGCAATGGCAGCACAAATCTCGCCTCTAACTCCTCCCCGAGCCGTAGTAGAGTAGACCACAACGCCGCATTATCCGTGTTGCCATCGCTTGGAGAAGTCACAGGGAGCAGCCGATCAAACTCCAACACCTCCCCGGGCTGTAGCAATGGGAACAACCACATCGGCAACAAGTGAGATCGCCGACACAACTGCGTAGCCTCCCGAACCACCAATGGGTCCTCCGCCACATCCGCATCCATCATGCCCATCATCCTCGCAATACGCGAGCGACGGCTCGAATAGAACTCAGCAGAAGAAGCCTCGGTCGATGGAGCTCCCGGCTGGGCCTCGCAAGGAACAAAGCAGGGAGCTCCTCCAACATGGGGGTCGCACTTGCACGGAGGCCCCATGCACACGCCAGAACTCGACCGCCGGAGGGTCCTCGCGCCAGGGAGCAAGCAACCTCGCAGAAGATAGGTCATGGCGATGTCGACGTGGGACCCCAGCGCTTCCAAAGACGCCGCCTTGTGTTGGCGAGGTCGCCGCCGGGCCGGTCGACGCTGGCCGAGGCCGCGCAGCGTCTCGCCGTGGCATCCAGCGTGGCCCCAATAGAACACCGGAGGCAGACGATGAGCCGCCGGCAAAGACGCCATGGCGGCGGGTTGGGCTACCACGCCTCGCCGCCATGGCAGGTCGGCACTCCTCACCAGTGATCTTGCCATTTTCGCCTCTAGACCGCAGTCCCTAGGGCGAGGTGGTGTAGGCCGTGATAGCACGCATAACGCCGTAGTAGCCGGCTGGGCATACACAAGCAGCGGCGGAGGATGTGCAATTGAAACACCTATCCCCGGCTACCCCGATCACCCGGCCGAGACGCGCCGCTGCTCTGGGCGAAATCCAGCCGGTGACGCGCCGCGAGTGGCGGTTCGGCGGGGAAGGATGTCCCGCCACCCATCGGGCGTGGGGGGTATTAATCCACACGGCCCTGCGGCGCCGCCGGCCGGGGACACGACCTTCCACCGGTCGAATAGGGAATGCCGCACACCAGCCGTGGACATGGCCGGCACACATCCCTCGGCCATCGCCGAGGCTCAAGGCCGCCCAATAGCCAGCCCATGGAACCG
The DNA here is from genome assembly GCA_015847255.1 of Hyparrhenia diplandra. Taxonomy (NCBI): domain Eukaryota; kingdom Viridiplantae; phylum Streptophyta; class Magnoliopsida; order Poales; family Poaceae; genus Hyparrhenia; species Hyparrhenia diplandra. The sequence continues at coordinate 6,861 of JADLZK010006626.1, read as the reverse complement.
ATGCATAGCAGACCGCCCAAATGGGGTTGTGCCGCCCGGGCACAAGGGCAACCTTCTAGAGGGCGACGCAGCACCTCCCGTGCAGGGACGAGGGCAGCCTATCGCCGATTAATGCCGCCATCGCCATCCGCCCACCGATGGTGCCAACGCCCCACCGAGCGGCCCGGGTGGAAGGGCGCAGCATGGGGAGACAAGGTGGACGACGGCCTGCGGGCGGGGCGTGACGGCGGATGAGGCGGCGTCGCAGACTAGTGGCATCGACATCCTCGGCCCACCCCCTGCCTTTAAGACATCCTCGACGATGACCAATTGGCCCACCGACATCGGGCGGCGGCCAAGAGCCATGGAGGACGGGCGAGACCCCACGCCACTTCCCACCGTAACGCTCGACGGAGACGGGCGCCTTGATGACGCCCACCTGCACGGAGGCACCATAGAAGGCATGTTGACGCCGGTGGTAGGCTGCCTCCACCCCGGCCGAGGTCACCTCGACCTCGAGACCGTGGGAAGCGTACTGTCGTAGATGAGGTAGGGTGACAGTGTGGGGAAGCTGACTCGGGCACCCCAAGGTCACTAACGGAGGCCGCGGCATCGGTCACCACCAGCCGACGGCGCCAAGGGCAGCACGGGTGCGCAGGCCAACGGCGAACCCCACCGCCAACGTGTCGAGGTCGCAAGCTAGGCCGCCGCCAGGGCCGAGAGGCAGCGCCACGACCCCGTCCGCGCCCCCGAAGCGGCGCCGGTGCCCCCACCGCTGAGCTCACGCCCCTCAAGAGGAGGGGAGGCCCCAGACTCGCCGGATCCGGCGCGGGCGGGCGCGATCCGTGGCTCGAGTAACGGTGGCGTCCCCAACGGCCGGCGGTGGTAGCGGCGACGCCGGGCGCGATGGATCACCCATGCCCCCGGCGCGCCGACGAGGGACGACGAGGAGGTGGGATGCGAAGCGGGGGGGGGGGGGGGTGGGGGAAGAGGAGGGATGGGGGGGGAGGCCGCACCGAGAGAAGGCAGGCGGGCGCGCGGCGGGTTAGGCCGCCAAGCCCGCTTAGGGTTGGGGGCGTGGCCGACACTAGTTCAGTAGCATACAAAAGCAGGTGTATATATCATAGATGAAGATATGGTCACCGAAAACATGCAAAGCGTATCAGTGGTATTTACTATTACTTTTAGTTCCAATTGTAGTTCACTTTTAGCTTTTCTAGATACATAACTTTTACTATGTATCTAGACATAGTATATAATTAGGTGCATAACAAAAAGCAATGTGATCTACAAAAGCTAAAGTGAACTACAATTTGGAACTATGGGAGTACTACTTAACTCAGACTTATCCTGTTGACATGTATACATGCAGTAGTCTATAGCAGTGATTCTGAATCACACAACACAGTACACGTTCTGCATTACAAGCGCAAAAAATAGCAAAAACAATACAAGTTGGAAAACAAGGCATTACATTTCAATCTAATTGTTTTTTTTTTTTTTGATTAAATCTAATTGTTTTTCTTGCTGCTAGCACCATGACCTGATCCTGGGCCACTAGTAGGATACCAAAGGCGAACATTGTTGATCCTCGGATATGATGAGCAGAACTACCATATACCAATGTTCACCATGGCCTGTCCCTGGTATATAACACTGCTGTGGTGGAAGGGCCTGCTGAGCAGAAGTAGATGCCACTGAGGCGTCATTGAGGGGGGCCAAGGATGCTTGCATCTGGCTCTGTGTGCCTCCTCCTGGAGCCGATCTTGGGGTACCTGTATTAGACCAATGTAAACAAGGGATGAGCTATAGCTTGAGAAGTACATAAGCTTAATAAATGTGCGTTGTGATCAGTTTTTTTTTATTAGAATTACACACTACAACTATGAACATGTTCACGAAAATTTCATCACAAAAATTCAAATTCTTGGCTCTTACCAGAAAAATTTTGCCCTTCTGTTTTCAGAATGTTTTTTTTAACCAAAACAACAAATTTATACTTGGAGCTGCCTGGTATATGCAAGTCCAGTTTATTGAGATTGAGGTAGAGGTATGTTAAAGAAAAGAGAATGAGGTTTTACTTGTTCTTGGAAAAGATACCAAATTTATATATGAGTTCCAAATTTGGTACCTATACAGCAACATCAAGGATGGTGAAAAGGCTTGAGAGACATACCAGGGATTATTGGTTGCTGTGGGAGGTAATGCTATATTGATGTAACCTCAAGTCGATCCATCTAAGGTGGCATTGCTTAACTCCCTGTGAAGAGCTGACTCTGATTTTCCACATGATCTAAATCTGGTGTGCCTGCAAGAGGAAAAAAGAGGAAAGGGAAGCAAAGGGACGATGAGCTGCAAGATATGCAGTTCTCTGCCAAATGTTTGCCCCGAAGATAATTTTACAAAATATATGTTTCTTCAAAAAAAAAAAAAAAACAAAAAAAAAGACGCTACCAAAGTTGTTAAATTCTGCTTCGTGGGTGAAGAAATGCCTGATTCGACATCTTCGGAGGACAACGAATTGGATATATATTGCCGCCTCCAAGGGGGTCTTGACATAAGGGGAATTAACGAAAAGCCGAGAACTGCCCCTGACCAGCAAGTGGGTTCCTTTGATCTGCTACGCCTAAAGACCAGAGCATCAGGAGTTGGTGTGCAAGGCAGCTTGTAAGCAGTTTCAGGACTGAAACAGGTACAGTACCTGGGTAGTCATATGTCCAGAGGTGATCACCAGTGGAGGAACTAGGACCAGGTCATTATTGTTTGCATTTGCATTGTGTGCAGATCATGGCTCAAGCTTTCAAGTGGTACAACTGGAATACCTCCACCTGAAAGAAGATTTTCTGTATCAGGGTATTGCATAGTATAAGACGTTTTTGCTTTTTCTAGATACATAGCTTTTTGCTATGTGCATTTAGTATACACTATGTCTAGATATATAGTAAAATTATTGTATCTAGAATAGCCAAAAAAATATCTTTTAATTTAGAATAGAGGAAGTTTTGTGCTATACTGCATGTCTCCATATCAGTACCCTTGATCACACAACATAGTGTGTTTTGATGATCCACAAACAGAGGACTCCACAGAAAAGGAAACATTACAGGACCGAAATAAACAAGCACCTTGATAGTCATTGTATCCATTTGCACAAGATGACTCAATCTGAGCATGGCTCAGATCTTTCAGCTGCTGCCATGCCTAACAATTTGAAGAAAAATCATCAGTATCAAGGTACCATCAGATGTTTTATATCCACACAGCATAAGAAGAGAAGAAGTAACCAGTATTCGCTAACCTTTGAACAGATGCAAGGTGAACAGAACAATTTGGCTGTTCACTCAGCACATATACAGGATGGACCAACACTAATAGTATATTTATCCACATGAATTGGATTAGGAGAGTTGTCTGTTATGATATGATCCTCAGGAGATTATCCAGTTTTAGCATATGCACCCTCTTTCAGCTGATCCACTAGCTCCTGCAGCCAAAACACACTATGTTTAGCATATTCACTTTGATGATGAAGGAAGTGGTGAGCGAGTCTAAATATGTTGACATGAAAGATTTGTAATTCGCTGAGCAGAATTAAACTTATCAGTCAGGGTGTATGACCACCACAAATTCTGCCCCAACAAGACAGTGCACACAATTGAAGAAAGTTTGACATTTTTCTCTGTGCAAACAAATAATTTCAGCTTTGTGCCTGCCTTCGACTAAGCACTCTCTAGCGTGCTTAGTCATCTTCTTCAGGGCTTGTGTTTCCATGTTTACCTTGAGAATCTACATACCGAGGGGATGGCCATGATGTCATGTAAATAAACTTATTGACAGTTGTGAAAGAAAATGTCTGAGATTTAATAGAAAAAAAATATTGAGTTTACTTTTGGCGAGGTTATAAGGATCCTTATTTAAAGCCTTTAAAAAGTGTTCCACAGTAAAGATTTTTCTCCTTCTTCAGCCTATCTGCGTAAACTTTAGCAATCTCCTCCAAACGATGCACACTGTCATTTAGTTTTGGGGGATGATTCTTTTCATTTTGCTGTAAATAAAGAAAAAGAAAACGAGAAATACTTGCTGTCAGCCTGTCGCTGCATCAACCGGAAAACAATTGAATGCTATAAAAAAAGAAATTATACGGATGGCAACAAAACCTACCTTTGTTTCTGCGATCCTGCACAGCCACAGGGTTCATGAGACAGCTTGTTGAACCTGGAGACCAGATGCCTCACCATCACAAACCCTTGCCCCAATGATGAACTTCCCTGCCGCGCCTTGCATGACCCTTCTGTGAATCTGATGTTACCAAGATCACACTGTCCATTCTTAAGCCGCGTTTTTATTCCTTCACCTGCCAACACATTTCCATTTCCATCCTGAGATTTGGCTCTATGTTTATTGAACATTTTAGAAGTCCAACTTTTGGGGAAGCATGAGGAAAGTCGCCCTCGAGGGCGAAGATCTCAATTTGCAGGTTGGAAAGCGGCCGCCTGATTCGATCATCTTGTCTCCATTAAATATGCCAACCTTAATGGCTATATTACTTTCAGACTTTATGTCGTCGTCATGGTAGACGGGAGTCTTCAGTCCATTGAGGAAGCGCAGCTGAATGCTCGTGGTTTTCACTCTGGCCTTCAGCAGTGGCCAATCCTTGGGTTCAGCACTGGTGCCTTCCTGGTTTTCCGCTTGCCTGAAAAAATACAAGACAGCATAATGAATTGAGGTTTAGTTACTTAACTAATACTATAGTAAAAACTTTTAACGTTTGGACCACCAGGATATAAAAAGAAGACCACATACGTGAATTGCTCATCATTGAGGAGTTGTTAGAGAGCGCCAGTCTTATATTATCCTGCATTTGGTGAATAGAAATTGCAACAATAAGTGAAGAGCGACTGTCAAATCCAAAAAGGAAGAAAAGCAAAAAAACAAAGATCTTGTTTTTTGACACTCATAATCAAATCTGGAACAAGTGCTAAGCAACAACGAATAAAAGCATCTCACAGAAAATAGCGAGCATGCATGCAAATATGGAAATTAGCCAGACCACTTGACGGTGAGATCCTGAAAACCGCTCCTTTCGAATCCTTTCCCAGTTTTCCTTCGAACTGCTTCCTCGAATCCTTCCAGTTTGTTTCCAGTTTGCTGTGCCCAAATTGCAAGTCAACCCCTTAACCAAATTTCAGGGGTTCGGTTGTAAAAACACCGAAGGTAAGGGAAATGTAGATGACGGATCACCCAACATGGGCTTGATGAAACGAAAAATCTGGTCCCGAACCAATCATATCAGTATCAAATACACTAAGTCTCAGTCTCTACAAAGCATGGAATGCTTTCATAATGACAAAACTCTGATAGTTAATAATAGAACTCACTCGGGACAACCTATCCAAAAAGAAAAAAGTTAGATGATAAAAGTTGTTTGTTTTGTAATAAAAGAAGAGTCGATTCATCATTTGTTTTTGACTGTGCGGTTGCAAGACAAGTCTGGTGCATTACATCAAAGATTATGGATATTGATTTTGGAAGCTTCGCTTAGATAGTATTGGTAAATATTGGCTTAGTAACAAAAAGAAAATGCAGTGGTTTAACATTGTTACCTCTGTTGTTTTATGGAACATTTGGAAACATAGAAATGATATTTGTTTTCAGAGAACTTTTGGAAGAGTATGGAAATACTCACAGGATAGCTAGTCCTTCAGAGCTGGGTGATCTTGTGCCCACAAGAGTTATTGAAAGAGCTGTTGTCAACTAGAACCCAAGTTCACAAACAGCAAGGAAGTTCTATGGCCACTGGTGCAGGATAACACATACAAGTTTGATGACAAGTCAATGGCGGGAGTGCTGACAAGCAGTTCGAAGGATGGTGGAAGTAATCCTGGCCCAGTGTTGCCTGGTGGAGCTCGATGAATGATAGTGGTGGAGATGGCTTAACAAGAACTCACTGGATGATTCGGTGGAGATGGCTTAAGAAGAAGACGTGCTTGCTTCTAGTTGTCTGTTCTGGGAGTTTGTTGGATGTAACTAGTTGGCTTTGTGTCTGTTTTCTTAGTGGTGCTGTTCACCCCAACTCTGGCGTGAGTTGAGAGCTGGGTTTTATTCAAGAACTGTAAACTGCTGAAATCTTTGGTCTTTATGTTAAAATGAAAGGCCGGAGTGGCTAACCCTTGAACTCTACTTCTGATAGTTGATAGAGATATGACGAAACACATGTAGGAAAAAGCAGCCATCATCATCATATAATAATAATACTTAAAAGTGCCTATAAATAAATAAACTGCAAGGAGTAGCGACCAGAAAGTCAGAAATTAGAAGAAACATTCTCCTGATATTTCCGATATATCCTGTGTTTTTCGTAGGTGCTGATAAGAACTAATCTATCTTTTTCATATAAAATTTGTTTAAATTTGCTTAAATTCAAATCGAATTTTTATTTGAATTTATCCCTCAAGTCTGCAATATTTCCTGTTAATTATCCCTTTTTATCCATGACCCCGATAAATTTCTTTGTTTTCCGACAACGAAAACCCAATCTCATGGGTCGGATTGAATTGGTACGGCGTACTAGTACTACTACATATACATACAGGATCTTCGCAAAAAGGAAGGAATTAAGCAGGGTATAGGATGATAATGGCCTCACCACGCAAACCGATCTGCGAGGAGGGAGATGGGGGCCCTGTCCGCGTTCGACCCTTCCTGCACGAGCGCGGCATCAACATCAGAGGGAGGGAGGGAGGGAGGGAGGGAAAGGGGAAACAGAGAAGGTATGTACGGTCGTTTCAAGAAGAGGACGCACGAGGACGATGGTGAGGAAGTGCTTTCGGGCGACGGAGGCGCGCTAGCTCGGGGGCTGCTGCTGCTGGTGGGAGCCGGTCC
>JADLZK010006625.1:0-64070 GCA_015847255.1 Hyparrhenia diplandra | reverse complement strand
GTTGACGCACTGCCCTTCCCCAGCGTTTTATATATATATATACACACACACACACACCATGTCTCATGCGCGTGACGAAGTAAAAAGATCACCGTTCCGAGGTGCAACTGTGCAAGTGGTAGAATTATCTTTGTAGCGCTCAGCTATGGAGACGCCGAGGAAGGGCCTGTGGGTCTCTTCCTGGACCTCGAGCGTGCGAACAGAGGCCACACGCCGCTAGTATATTTCTTTTTGATCCGAGGCCTCGCAGCTCCACGCGACGACGGCGCCGACGACTTTTTGATCCGAGCAGGCTCAAGGAGTCTATGGCCAAGGCTCTTGCCTCTCGCTGGCCGCGTCGGCGTCGGCGTCGACGGCGATGGCCGATACAGATCGACTGCAACAGCGAGGGGCCCCTCTTTTGTGCTCGCTCGCTCTGAACTTAGGCTTGATGACTTGACGACTTGAAACCGTCGCCAGAGCTGCGGAGGCTGTTTGTTCCTCGCATCGAGCCTTCGTCCATCACATATTAGCCGTACAGGTAATTCGCATGTATGTATTTTCGTTTCGTTTTGATTCGATTTGATTCGATTCAATTCACTTCATGCCGCTGCTGCTGCGTGCGTCCAGGTGACTTTTATGAAGTGTGGAGGGGTGGTTTTAGGGACTGCCTTCCACCATGTGGCCGTCGATGGCACGGGCGATTTCCATTTTCATGCAAACGTGGTCGGCCTTCTCCAGGGACGGCGCGATGACGCCACCGTGGGAGCTCCCTGCCACCAGCGCACTCTCCTCCGCGCTGAGGTCCCCTGCTGTCGTCCACCCTGGACGCATTATCAGTACTGTACCGCCCTAAGATGACAAGCAGCAGCAGCAGCACGGAGGCCCGGAGCCGGCTGCAGCCACCACGGCCAGTGTCTTTAGTCATCTCCAACGACCACCTGGCGTCGCTCAAGCGCGTTCGCGGCGGCGCAGGCATTCCCTGCGCCGTTGGCGCCCTCGTGTGGCAGTGCTTTTCGTGCCGCACGGCGTTCGCCGCCGACGCCGAGGCGCGCGTCTCCTTCAGCAGTATATCCGCCGCCGCAGCGCGCCTCCCTTCCGAAGCGCTACCTCGGCAACGGCATCATTACACTGTGCGCCACTGGTGCGGCCCGTGACATTTCGGAGCCATTGAATGTGTGGCCCGCCGCATCCAGGCCGCGGGACCGCGTGGACGACGAGCTTGTAGGCTCCGCGATCGACTACTACCACGAGCTGCTGTTAGAGAGTGACTACCGGCTGCAGGGGACACCATGGGAAGAGACGCGAGCTGCGGGTGGTGAGCTGGCTTGGCATGCCACTCTATGACGCAGATTTCGGGTGGGGAAGCCACGGACGGTAACTCGTGCAGGATCAGTCCGGCGGTGGGTATGTGCACCCTCACCAAGAGCGGGGCCTGGAGGCAGATAGCGGCATCCGTGTTCTCGTATGCTTGGAGGCTGCAAACATGAAGGAATTCGAGCGATTGTTTTGTGCAAAAGCTCATGGGATTGCTATATGCGAAAAGCTCTATTAGGGTGCTAGCTGGCCGGGCCGGCCTGTAAAGCAGACGGATCGAGGACCACCATAAATAAAGCTGAGTAAACTGCACGCATATCATTCGCATATATATATACGGTCACAGTCTCAGAATAAGAGAACCCCAGGACTGAGCGCCTGACTGAGCGCGGGTTCAAGCTTTCATTCACGCCGCCGGTGAGCCCCTGCCGCACGGATGCCTCTGTGATCGATTTCGCGCGAAGCTGGCCTTCGCCTCCGCTGGTCCCCCAGCGCTCTAGTCAGGCCACCGCCGCGCTCGTCCGCTTGGCATGATGACGCTCAAGCACCTCCTGCTGCGAGATAGCGCCAGTCTCGAGGCCCCCGACACGCGTGCACTCTTGGCGCCGTCCCTCGATTCCGCCAAACCTCGACCCGATGGAGGCGGCTCCGCTGCACACGCCTGCTGCGGCCGCCCTCCTCGCCGCGACACGACTCGCCGGCCAAGACACACCCTCGACGCCGCATCGTTCATCGAGGGCGCCCACTCGTCTGCGCACACCGCCAGCGGACGCTCAGTTGACTCTGGCTCCCACCCGCCACGCGCTGGCTGGCGCGCTCCACCGATCGAGTCACAATCCTCGCTACCTCAAGGCCAAGGCTGCCCAAGGCGTCGCTACGCCACGGTGTAGAGGGTTCTGATTGCTCTTTTCCTCGGGAACCCCGCTCAGAAGTCCTGCAAAGTGTCACCGCTCCTCGCGCTCGGCCGTCAACGAGGTCAAGTGCCCAATCCTCGCAGCACACACATGTACGCAACACATTCACCGAAGCCTGCCGCACAATCCTATGAAATCCGGGCCAGTCGCCGCCACGCCGCGTGCCGCATTACGACGCTTAATTCGTTGCCGCTACACCGCGCTACGTTGTAGTGCATACCGCTTCTATTGACGCGCCGACCGCAGCCTTCATACGCCGCCGGATGGGGAATCCGGACGCATACGCTTGGCGCTGCCTCCTCGCTCACCGCCGCACGCACGAGCGCAGCGGCGTCCTACGTCGCCGCTCACTCGACGGCCACAAAGATCGCGGCTTGTCGCTACCGCAGGTTCACTGTAGTCGGGTGCGCGGCACTATCTCGCACGTTGTCGCGACGCATTACACTGCACGTCCTTTGCCCATTTCACGCGCTTCATCGCCACATACTGTGTTTGCCTTCTTTGCAAATGTGGGCCGCGGACGCCGCGATCGATCTTATTGGTTACGCTTTGCAAATACGGGGCCACCGGGTATCATACATGGCACGCTTTTTGTCATAAAGGCTTCGAGGCGCTGTCGATTCCCATTGGTTCGACCCATGGGGCCTCTAGCATGGAGACACGGGTGCTACAGCTTTGTTCAAGGCGTTTTTAGCTGCCCAGCCGTGGGTGTAATGCACTATATAATGGTTGTATCCGCCGCTGGCCAGACACCGGGCCCCATCGAAGCCGCCAGCTTCCCGCCCAGCTTGTAAGCTGCATTATTTCGTGGCACGAGAGATGCCGCCGATAAAGGGAAGCTAGGTGCCCGTCTCCACGCCCATTTCGCTTCATCCTCATCCTTGCTCGGCTGCAAGCCAGCGGCGCTCTAGGTTTCTGCTCCTCCCATCGTCTTTACATCCGGGTGATTTTGCTCTTATTTTGTTAGATTTATGTATCCTCCTGACGGGCAAGCCGAGATCTAAGTAATTGAGCCGACCGCGGCGCGGGCAAAACCCTAAAACGCTACTTCGCTACGCTGCTGAAGTCTCGCAATTGCCGGTGTTTTGAACCGGGATACAAATTTTAACCGATGAGTAATTGTGCCGCGCGTCCCTCGATGCGCGGTTGGTGCGTAGATGACACAAGATGTATACTGTTCAGCAACGCCGCCCTAATCCAGCTTGGGGTGAGTGATCGTATATCGCACCGCAGGTGCTCGTAGTAGGAGTGATACAAGCCGGGTGAGAGAGGCCGGTAGACCTCAAGTCTCAAAGGCGTGGTGTGATTGAGCTTGGTTGCCACGTCGTCGTGAAGTCAAGGCGTGTGCTTAGACTTGCCCTATTCTATGCCCTACTCCCCTTTATAGCCACATGGGGGCTCTGGGTGAGTACATGTCCTCAAGTGTAGAAAAATTTCTGGCCGTGCCTTGTACTGAAAGCCGAAGAAAGAGTGTCCGAGAGTTGTCATCGTGGAAAAGGGAGTCGCCCTTCCCCGATCTTCAGGTGTCCTTCGAGAGGTGCGGGTCCTAACGTGATTCAGGCCGGGCGGGCCATTGACTTCCGTGGATTCTTGTTTTCCAAGGGGCCATGTCCAGGAGGGTGTGGTAATAAAGGTCGAGGGGGTACCTCTTATGGTGACCGAATCAAGGTTGTACCGCCAAGGGTTTGTTGTCATGGCCGCAGATATCCGAGGCCCCCGGATGGGCACGCGAGATGATACATTGGCGTTGGGGTGGTTGTCACAAGAGCTTGGTAAGAGGAACAACACTAACAAGTAAGGCGCTCGACGAAGCCGACGGTCACGTATGATTTGACCACCGCTGGGGCCCTAGCGAGGGAATCCAAGTTGTCGGTGCTTAGCTTTGTCTCGCGCGGATTTTGACCACCGCACGCCCTTGTTGTCGCACTGCCACCGAAAGCAACGGACGCCGAGGTATGCTCGGTTCGTGGACCCTTTCGAGAGGCGGGGAGTTGCTCTGCCTCGTTTGCTCAGCCCGCCAGGGCCCTTGGCTTGGGACCTTCTTGGGGTGGTTTGCTTGTCTTGATTGTGCGCCGAGGTGGGGTTTTCTCCTGATTAAGGCGCCAATGGTGTCACTTGTTTTGCACCCAACAAGAGGCCCCCGAGCCTCCGAGGAGGTGGGGTCACCTTCCTAGAGGTTTAGGATCGAGGATGGTTGAGGCAGTCCCGCTGACTGTGTCCGGCCGAGTTCCGGAGGGTCGCTACGGGCGAAGCACCTCTGCCGTAGCCTCAGGCCATCGGCGGGCGTAAAATGCCCTTCCGAGGGCTTCACGCGAGCCGGTGACCTCCCTATCGTTCTCCCATCGCGGCGCGGGCGTTTTCGCTGGGCGACGCGCTTCAGGCGTGCGTGCGCCAATACGCTTTTGAAGTGACAGACGCCTCGCTTCCCACCGAAGACGCAGGTGACGCACTATTCTCCTTAAATTGCCACGGATCGCTCGCCGCCTACCATCCCCTTTACCCGCTAGTAACTCGCTCTCTCCCGATCCTTCTTGCTCTCATCACGTACCGACTTGATGGAGGGCGCGGGGTTCTCGAACGCTGGCGGCCCCAAAGGGCTAGCGTTGCTCATCTTCCCGCCGCCTCTATCACCGGGGTCGCTACATTCGCCGCCGACCGTTCCTCGCACTGCGGCGCGAGCTCCCGCTGCTGGCGCTGGAGCACTGCCTCGCAGCGCGCAGCCGCCTCCCCTCGTGATTTTCGTGAGCTACTTAGGGCGTGGTGAGGGAGGCGGTGGGGCATCGCCGACCGCCGTGGACGCGGCTGAGCAAAGATGCGGGAGCTCTCGCGGATTCGGGCCACGTGAATGCCGTAATGCAGCTCGCCGCTGCTGAGTGTCTTTCCCTATCTTTCGCGTCTCGCTTTGCCGAAGCTTCCCGCTTTTCTCCGATCCACGCCGCTTTTCTGCCTTAGGACTTCAGCGAGGTCGCATCGCTTGAGGCCTTGCCGCCGCCGTGGGGACTTGCCTTTCTCCACCACGCGCCGTGGCCGGGACCGTGATGTTCAAGGAATATGGGATCGCTACGCTGCTAGAAAACAAAAACTTTTCTACCCATAAACCGCCAGAACTAATGCTAGTTATAGATCATGGGATTACCACTAGACGCCGCTTAGTGTAAATGGATGTCCGAATTCGACATAGATGTGTACGCCAGACGCAGTAGCGTTTTCGTGCAGCTGTGTCACATCCGCCCTCCACGGCGCGGGTTCGCCCTGTGCTCCGTGATGCAAAGACCAGGTATCCCACACGCATGCGTGAGGAAGCGAGCGCGCCCGAACGCTAGGTCCGCGAGGAGAAAGAGGCTTAGTGGCGGGCACGCCGGTGCAAAGTGGCTGGCTTAACCTAGCCCCCGCACTCACCTCTCATATATATATAGGCCCCTACAGTGCCCTTTTCCCTTGGAGGCCCATTAGTAACCCTAAGCCTCAGCCCAATTGGATCGCATCCGATTAGGCCTTTTCCCCTTAAGCGTAGACCCTATGGGCTCACGACACATAGACATGGCCCGAGTAATTTACTCTAATTCAATAGCCGCATAAACGCCTCTAGCAAGACGCGGTCAACTCCCATGTGCATGCAAATGATCATATCGCATAAACCACCACAAACTCACATACATGTTATTCTCTTTGCCACACGAGATTTGGTCCACCTTGTGGGTTAACACTTAACCCAAGCACTCCACTCATGCATTTCTTGATCCAATCATTCGAAAGTGGTCCAAAGGATATATCTCTCTCATGGAGAGGGCAATTCCATCTTGATTGACTATGCCTCTCATAGCATGCTTCCCTCGACAAAACCCGGCACCACCTTTCTAGCTACCCAATTATGGAGTAACGCTTGATAGTCCCTAAGTAGGTCGCTTTCACATCTTGAGTACATACGACAATCTCGTGCTCCAAGGACATAACATACATGAAGTGTAAAGAGACAATAATAGTAAATATCTCATGGCTTCCAGTCAATCCAAATAAATATGTCATACATGTGCTCATTAATATTAGTTTGATATCTCCATGTCTATGACTTTGTGAAACATAGTCATCAACCAATATGTGTGTCGATTTAATATTCATGTGTGTTCACATGAATTCCTAATTGTGTGGACAATTACATGTAATAACCATACAAGTAAAGAGTCTCTCACAAACAATTCACATAATTGCCAATCGATACAAGTTGTCTTTAATGGATATTCATGAACACATAATATATCATGGATACAAAGCTTATACAATCATCTATAAGGATTATTCCTAGGGCATATTCCCAATAATGTTTGCCTTCCCCACGGGCCAATGGATCACGTAGAGGTCGAGGAATCCAAAGCACGATTTGACCTTAGAGACGCATCGCAGCGACTTCCTGACTTTTCCTTGGCGGCGACGTCGCGGTCACTTCCACCGACGCGGGCGCGATCATCATCGAGGAGGAGGCCGCAGCCAGCGTTCGCAATGGGATCCCTTTTGAAGGGTGGCTACCTACGACGCTGGGTGGGCGGTCCGCATGCCTTTCCCCCTTGTGGGTTAGGGTACCTTTCATATCAAGAAAGTATTCAAATAAAAAGAAACCTTTTACTTGATCGTTAACTGTGGTGAAATTTGGTCGCTTATTTGTGTTTTGTTCAATCAAGACTTAGAGGTGCCAAGGTATTCTAGAACGTAAGGAATTCTTCGGTGTGCGCTAACGCACTGGCGGGGTGTAGCCCCGGTGACCCCCTTTTAGTGCTCACTTCCCCGAGGGCTTTTGCTAACGCTCTCTCTTTAGGTCCGCATGGTAGTCTTTGAGCCCTTCTTAGAGGATTGTCGCCTTGAGGGGCTCTTTACCTTAGCGCCAAACCTTTTCAAAAAGGCTTATAATTTGCGCTGATGATAGCCTGCAGCCTTGCTCGTGCCGATCCTGGCCAAGGGTATTCGCAACTTTTTATTGACCTCGACTATCTCCGTGGAGAAGGAGGGGGTGGCCGAGGTGTCCTACCCTCGATGGGCTAGGGCACCTTGGTCCGTGAGCCAAGAACTGGTAGTCCAAGTGGGAGGCCCATGCCCTATTCAATAAGGGTTGGCCGCGGGCTCTCGCGTGTGTGCTCCAACTAGGTGCCGCTTTTAGGTATGTTATGGGAGTCTCGATCTATTCGATAGTACCGATGGCTCGATGCCTCCCTCGTGGGGAACTCTTACTTGACCGCCTGGGCCGCCTTGAACGCTTCGTAGGGTGTCCCGAAAGCCCCCGCATGCTTGAGCATAGCCAATGTAACGACACACCCATCATGCCCCTAACTTCCGCCAGGCGGCCGTTGAAAACCCACGCGGCCCAGCCTTTGAACTCTAGACCATAGCGACTGGGAGGCCCGCGCTTTGACGGGAAGGGTCTTGAGGTCTCGGTCACCTCCGGTGATTTCTTCGCCTTCTTTTTCTTCCCTACACTTCGTCAAAGAATGCTTTGTGCGAGTACCGGCCCCTCGCCGTAAGGGGAACGCATCGGGATGCCCGTGATCTTTTCAATCGAACTCCTGGACGGTCTCCACGAAGGAGGGGGTGGTCAAGGCAACCTACCCTCGGCGGGCCGCAGGATTCCTTGAGCTGTGGAGTCGTTAACGGATAGTCCAAGTTTAGGCCCATGCCCTATTCGGATAAGGGTTATCGCATATTCTCGTAGCCAGCCCAACTAGGTGCCGCTTAGGTTTTTCTGGGGAGTTCTGATCCATTCGCTAGGACCCGGCGCGGCTGGCGCTCGGTGGATCTTTACTTGGATCGCCCCGCCGCTTCGGACACTTCAGAGGGTGTTCGGTGCCTTAGCCCGCGCAGAGGGCCATGTAACTATTACCCATGCGGACCAAATTTCAAACCGGACCGTAGAGAGGCCCTGGTTCGTTTGACCCCAGAGGCGGCCTCGTCTATCGCCTTTGTTCTGGTTCCCTTGGGGGCGCTCAGGGACCACCCTCGCCCGGGCCGACTTGCAATACTGATGGTGGAGAGGGGAAATGGTCGCACGCCCGATGATGGGTGTACATCCCTTGTGTATTGACGAGATCTAAAATGAAAGGTCACGGAGACTTACGCCATGGCTACAAGTAGTTGTGTTCCCTCTGTGATCCCCCGCCAGGTTTTATTTCGCGAGCTTCGCGAGGGTGTCCGAAAATAGCGAAGTTTGAGGGGAGCCCCGCGCCTAACCTCCTCGGATATTTTAGCTTATTTCAACACAAAGTACAATCTTTAATGTTCTCAAAACACATACGCTGGCCAGGCCCGGCCACGACGGGCGGAGCTCATGGGTAGAAACGACGAGTCGCTTTGATGTTCCGTGCATTGTCGTGAGACCTCGCTTTGCCGCTGACGAGTTGTACGTTCCGGCCCCGCGACTTCATCAATGACGGCATACCGCTCCTACCGCTGGGAGAGCTTGTGGAGGTCTTTGTCCGCCTTGTCGCCGCTTCGTAACCTTGTCACCTACCCGAGCCTCCCGGGTCGAATCGATGGCCGCGGGTAGCGCAAAGGTCGCGGCGATACTTGCTCTGAGTGCGGCGCGACGCCTGCCCTCTTCTTCGAGCTGATCGAGGGCGCCCTCGCAAGCAGCCCGCTTGTTGGCGCTTCGTCAGATGCCGCGGACCCGGCACGCCAGAAGTCGAGGTCCATGGGCGATTGCCTCCAACCGTAAACTTGGAAGAAGGGCATGAATCCTATAGCCGACTTGCGTCGGGCGCGCAGTCTAAAATGACCGAGAGGGCAACTTTGCCACCCACCTTTTTCTCCTATTCATTCAAATTGAGATCCTAGGCTTCGGGCCCCTCGCGAAAATCATGTCATTGACCTTTCTCGACTTGGCTATTCATCCCGGGTGCGCTGGCGGCCGAAAAGTCCGTGACGATATGGTGACCGCTACGTAGTTCGTGAACTTGGTGCCCGTGAAGTTGTTGCCGCGGGTCGCGAGGATCGAAGTTTGGGACCCCTTAGCCGATGGATGATGTTGGTGAAGAGTAGGACCATCTATTCGCCTTCACGCGCTGGTGATGGGACTGACCTCGATCCACTTCAAAAAATTGTCAACGGGCGACGAGGAGATGAGTGAAACCCCTGGGTTTTTCAAAGGTCCCAATCATATCCGTGCACCATACCGCCGGCGGCCAGGTGACCTAAGATGGTCTAAAGCACCTAGGTCGAGGTGTGTTCGCGAGCGAGAATTGGCATCCTTGTAGGATCGCATCGACCGCTGGCGCCCGTGAACCGCAGCGGGCCAATAAAAAATCCTTGCCTAAAGGCCTTGCTAACGATGGCCCGGGGCACGTGGTGGTCGCGAATTCCGAAAGTGGATGTCTTCCAACGCCTCCCTGCTCCATCGGTGGAGATGCATCATTGCAGGACCCCTATCGAGCTTCTTGTTTAGTTCTTTGGCCTTACCGACGATGATAAATGATTTTGCCCGGCCACGCTGAAGTCGCCTGCCTCTGCCGTCCCCGCGGAAGGTTCCCTAGTTAGAACTCGCTTGAGGTAAGGGACTCTCCAAATTCCTTGATGTTGGCGCCGCGAGAGGAGACTCTACATCGAAGTTGCATTGCTTCACCTCGGCCGGGCGCTACCGACGGATCCTCGCATTTCGACAGCTTGGGGCGCGGAGATCTCGGGCGAAGACGCTCGGTGGGACTCGAGGTTCGCCCCGACGCGGATCTTGGCAAGCTCGCCCACGTTCTCGCTGTATCTCCGCCGCCACGGTTTCGAGCGTCGAGCCCATGGAACTCCGCCCTCAAGGTGACGTAACCTCTTGATCAAAGACGCTTCCATCTTGGGGTCCCGATGCCTTTGAGGACTTCATGACCTAGTCGACGACGTAAGCTCGTAATCCCCTCTAACGCAGGTAGGCGCTTGATTCGAAGTTCAAGGGCGGCGCGCGCCCATTGACCGTGGCTTCATACTACATTATTTGAAGCTGAAATGGAGGCGATCGCTGCACTTGGCGTGGACACTAAGGGGCTTAAATGAAGAGCAGTGCCGGGCCGCCTCGCTTTCATCAAATGATCCGCCGGAACATGGTCCAACATTCAATTGGAAGCATGGGGGCTTTAGGTCAGCAAGTCGGGTCCCATTCGCAACGGGTCGCTAGGATATGATTTGATCGCCTTCCGCGCCAAGGGATGTATGGTCTCCCCATGAGCTCTGCATCGACTCATTTGGCTACCCTTCCCCAGGCTTTCGAAGCCATGTTGTATCTCCCCGAGGGGAAAGGATGATACGATGGTAACCGGATGGCCGCCGGGCGGTAGTCGCACTTCCCGTGCTAGACCACCTGCCAGATCACTTCTCGATCCGGGGTAGCGCATCTTTTAGTCTCGAAAGGAATTAACATAAAATAGATCACCTTTTGTACGCAAGGCATGGTCCTTCTTTTTCTTTCCACAACTACCGGCAGCCGCTTAATCCATTCGAAAGTGGTGGCAGCTACGAAATCGCCAGAGGTTCCTTCCGCCGCGGGATGAGGATCGGGCACCGTAAGTAGTGCCTTCAAATTGCTGAGCCGCCGCCTCGCCATCCGTGAAGCGCTCGGCCTTTGAGGGAGCCGGCATGGGGAGGCCTTTTCGCCGAGGCGGAAATGAAGGCCAGGCCGCCAGGCATCCCATGACCTTTTGGACTGGACGCTTTTGTATGGACCCCATGTTGGTGACGGGCGAGATTTTTCTAGGTTTGCCTCGAGCATACCTTTTGAGACGCATGAAGCCCAATAGCATCCCCGCGGGACCCTAGTTCCGCGACCTGCTTCAACACCCGGCAGCATTCACCAAAGTTCGTGGATGGGTCAGCACCACTAGCTCTCCCTAGACGCAAGGCTATTCCCCACGCATCACTACCTTCCTCGGCTTGCTTTGCTCCTCCTACTAAGAGGAAGAGGGTTGCTTCAAGATCCTTCAACAAGTTCGCTGAAGAAGACAAGAAAGACCGCCGCCATGGTGGATGACATGAGTGTCTATGGTCGACATTCTGAAGTTGGCCATCCGTGACCGAAGTACTACTCACGTGATGGTCAACACCTACAGACTATGAGTCGGCGCTTAGAGAAACCAGCTCATATGCTACTTGTTTTGTATTGAGTTATTTTCAATACTAGTGACCTATGTAGTGTGGTTCATCAAGAAACACGCATACCCGTATACACATGTTGCTTATTAACCAAAAGTACGACAAACATGCTTTTCTTTCCATCCAAAAATTGCCTTGCACAAAGGAATAGACACAAAAAATATTTAGGATTTATTAATTGGTCACTTATGTTTATCTCTATCTTCAAGTTTGTTGTAAATAAAAAGAAAAGGCATGGGCTATGCAAGATGAATAAATAAAAAGGGGATAAAAATGGACAAGTGTCCTACTAAGCAGTAGAGAGGCTACCTCCCTAAAAAAAAAAGAGAGTAAAAAGGACAAGTGTCCACATAAAACAATGGGTACTGATGCCCGCCTCTCAAGTATATAAAAAAAAAGAGAAGAAGAGAGAAGAAAGAGAAAAAAGAAAGATAGCCCATGGTCCTTCTTCTTCTTATAAGTGTTCATTGTTCTAAAAAGAGTGACAAGTTTCTTGAGCATAGTAGAATTAGTTTTAGCCACTATATTTTCCACACACTTTGCACTTCATGATGGGACCCTACATTAGATCCTCGTCATGATTTTGACAATACATACAAGATAAGTATGTTATTCCTTGACTTACCTAAAAATCCATATAAGCTTGATATTTATCATGAGCATTCTATGCTTTGAGAGGATCTAGAAATACTACATATATATATATATACCGAAAGTGATTGAGAGTATCATTCACAGAGAAGGTATGCTATGTTTTCTTTTCAAAACTCTATTAAAAGCTCCAGCTTAACTTGACTAAAGATAAAAAGGTGATCTGCTTCACCGCTCTACTTTTTAAACCGCATAAAGTTTGTTGGTAGACACATTGAATCCCGCAGTATAGGATAGACTAAGGAACATTTATGTTTGATATCTTGATCTTAAGTTAAGTCTAAAAGTAAACCATCCTTTTATCTGACGCAGTAAAAGCCTAAGTGTGGGGAGCTTGATGGTAGTTATTGACCACTTTTTATATATATGGAAAGCTCTAAACATGGTTGAATGCTACTAAAAATATTATTATTACTAATGAATTCCATGAGTTTTGGTGCACACTCGCTTTGGCAGAGAACTCGAAAACAAATAAAACAGAGCCTAAAAAGAGTGAAAATAGAGAAACGTAAGAAAAGGACAAAATCGTGGCATTGAGTAAACTCCCGTGGTCAAAACGAAGAGAGGACCACCTCGCCAAGGCCGGGCCCACCCACTTCCGTGAGTGGGCGCTGCATCGGGGTGGGGTGCCGAAGCAAGACCTAATCGAGCACGCCATCAAGCTTCGAACCTTCCCTACAACCGACCTATGGAGTTGATCTAGTCCGGCCCAATCAAGCTCTCCTTTGATCCAAGGGTCAGATTCATCCTATGGGGCTATAAAAGAAGGGGCAGGCTACCCCCTAAAACCCTAATTCATTAGTGATAGACGTAATTCCTTCTTTAGAGTTCTCTGAGAAGTCTAGGGTTAGAGAAAGTCAAGATCATATGATTAGAGCATATAGCCACACGATTAGCAATAAAAGGATCTTGATTAGCAATCAAGTTTATTAGAAATAAAGAGATTAGTGAGGAGTGCTTCGTGAGGAGTCCTGCCTGGCTTGATCTTCTCTTGTATTTTGAGGGATCATTCTTTGCAAGAGGAGGGAGTGTATTCAGAGATTATCCGGTTTTTGACTTCATAATTAAAGTAAGTTTTTTGGTTTATTCTATTCTTCAAGTTTGCAACTCATTTAGAGTACTTTAATCTTGGTTGCTTTTGATTAGAGGGATAGTTTCTAGTGTATGCGCTGTGCTTAGACTAGAGTTATCTCAGGAATGCCTCTTGCTTGGTTGGGAATCAAGGGTAGTATCATAAAGGTGACTTTATAGCTTTGTTGAATCCTCTTCAGAGCCCACTTCCCACCAAGAATAATAAAACTAGGCTTTGTCTCTGTTTTAGTAGAGTGATTTTGCCTTTGCTTTATTAAGAATTAGCTTACGTATAGAATAAATAGACTAGGGTTTATAGAGATTAGAACAAGAAGTCGCAAGTTATTCCTAATTCTAGCTAGTTTCTTAAGTACTTTGATTGTGAAGTGGATTGGGTAAACGCTAGTTATATTCACGCATCGCCTTTTTTGGGTTCGGATATTTTAAAACTGGAGTTCATCTTTTGGTGAAGTGCTACAAATCGGATATTTCTATCTCACAGGCGCTTTGATAATTTTACAACGATATTGTGTGCATATAATTTATACCAACAGAGCTCACGAAGCTTCTCGCTTCGGCCAAAATGCATTTGTGCTACCATGGTAAATGAGTTCAAATTACTATGCATCTATACTACAATTCACCGCAGTACGGACAAAATGTTCGAATACCCATCGCTGTCCGCTGTGTCACGGATTTCCTCGTAGGAGCTCCATCCGCCGCTCGCCTAGACAAGTCGCTTGAGGGTTCCACCACGCAATTGGTATTCCCACGGCATCAGCCATTCAAATCAAGTTTTGTTTCACTCATCAAAAATTCTACAAGTTCGACGCAGATTCAATGCCATATTTGGTCATAACAAGGACGGGGATGATACCACCGAAAGCACTTGGTCCTCGCCCCATAGGAGGAGCCGGTAAGTGTTCTCCTCCAAAGATCGCGACGCTTTGGCCGCCATCCGCGACGTTTCGGCTTTAGCGCCATACCGGGCGTTCTCGCAAAGACAAAGTAACTTCCCACTCACACTGGCCCTACCAACCTCCGTGAGCTCAAGGCTTGGTGGCTAGCGCTTACTCTTTCCTCGGCAAAGGCCCGACGCTAGCGCCGCCATCTGAGGTGCGGCCGGGCCAACACGCTAGCCCCTCTCGACCTCGAGTGCCACCCCTCTTTGCGAGACGGCCACGCTCTTGGGAGAGCGTCATCCTCGCCAGTTGGTCATCCGCTAGCGCCTCGCACTCTTTCTAGCTCTTCTGAGACGCTGGGTCTCTCCTCTCGATGCGCTGTACAACATACGCATCAAAAACAAAGACACAAGATATGACGCGATCTTTCATGTTCTCGATACATACCCGGAGACAATCCGCCGTAATCCTGCGACTTGTCGCTTGAGGCGCTGCGCCTCGCCCCCTCCTCCTCCACATCAAACCGCGGCAGCTTTGGCGTGGCGACGCTTCCGCCAGCGCTGCATTTCAGCCTCTCCCGCTCATCCATCTCCCCGATCTCCGCTTCGACTCGATATCATCCAGCCATGGACTCGGGAGGAGGAGGATGCTCGCCTCCTCACCGCCGCGCTTCCCGCCGACGACATAGCTCTACGCGCACTGAGGGCGGGAGGCTCCCGCGCCTCTTCCGAGATGACCGGGGCGGTGCGGGCAGTAGACCGACCTCCGCTCCGTGGTCCGCCTCATGGGCTCCTACGGCGTGCAGGACAGTTCCCCGCAAACATTTGCAATTCAACATCATACGCTTGGCTATGAAGGACACTTATCGCCGCAAGAAAACGGAGATCGCTGGTGCGATCACGGATCGCCCACCTCCACTCCCGCCGCACTACCCTCAGGTATGCCGATACGCCACCGCACGGATCGTGGCTCCTCTGTCCTCTCCTCTCGCAGATCGCCGCAGTATACATGCACCTCTAAGCATTCTGTGACACGTAGACTTAATGAAACTGGGACTTGATTACTTACAAATGTTGCGTAATCAACAAACTCTTCTTCTTCTTCGACGGCACAACAAAGCTGCCGATGTGGTGTCTCCTCTTGGCGGACTGAATGGCCTCCCAAATCGCTATCTTTCTCCTCGACAAACTTGGGCTCTGGCCGATGGGTCCTCGAGTGGAAGCTTGTCGTGGCGCTTTTCTCACTGCCGCTCACCTCCTCACTGCGTGGCCTCGTTGAGGCACGCGTTTTCTCGACAGTGCCGAGGCATGTGACCGTCGTCCGCTTCCTCTCGGAGACAGATGAAGTAGCGCCAAGCGCCATGCCATGAATCCACAACACAACAAATTGCATACGCATAACACCGGATCAAGATACATTCTCGCACGTAATAACAATGATACACGCATCAACTCTCGCCAGATACTTACCAAATGGCGCTGATTTCCCGCTGCTGAAGGTGGCCGCGTAACGGCATCATGTGGCACCCCTGCCGCTAGCGTGATCTTAGCCACCCTGCCCGGGACCTCGGCACCGATAGTACTCCTCGACTCCCCGTGTCGCCGCCCGTACCCCCAAAGATACTAGAACCCGAGGTGGTCCTCCGCTTGAGCTGCCGCTACGCATGCTCAACAAAGGTTTGAGCAATGTCGGCGCCGCCCACGCTCATCTCTTCACTCAAAGACTACTCACCCATCACTCTAAGCAGTCCCGACCGGGGCCTCCTCGCCCAGCCTTGCCCGCCTCAATGGGCACATAGCTAGGGCTCATGGGCATCATGGGGCGCCTCCGTTGCCGGCAGTAGAACCACCGAGTCATCCAAATGCAACATTGATGGGTGCTGGATGTTCGAATCGACCAACGACGGCCCGCAGCTTTCACATACACACCCCCTAGCGATGCTGGACCCTCCGAGCCCTTTAGGCTCACATAGAAGAAATACTTCCACAGATTCAAGTTGGGGGAGGATAAGGAAGCACCTCACATAGCATGATGAAGATGGCGATGTCGAGGATCTCATGCGCTGCTACAGTAGCAGAAGCCGCAGCCGTAGTAGGCAAGCAATCATGTATGGAACGGGTGCCAGCGTTTCAAAACCCATGGTGGAAGTAGCTCTCAAAACCACCGGTCCGGCATCGATACGCGCTTCACCTCCCGCACTCCGCCACCCAACACGACTTGTTCCCCAGACATCAAGGCCCACCACCGCAAGACGAATCCTCCGTCGATAAATGACTTCGCCACTCGCGTCCATCTCATGTGCGGCTTTCAACCGGAGTGGTCGGGGACTCCGCATCCTCCTACGGTGGGCGGCAGCAAAGACGCTGATCGGGTGTCGGCTCCTTCATGCTTTCGCAAGCAAGACCCCCACGCCATCCGCGGTCCTCCACGCAAGACGGGCGGTCCATCTCGCCACGATGGGTTTCTTCGCCGCGCCAAACACAAGATGAACAATGCAAACTAAAGTCAAAATCAATGAGAATTTGGGATCCAAATCATTCCCATTGGGACTCAATCAAGGCGGAATCGACAGATCTACAAGGTACTTTACCCACCTCCTGATTGGCTTTCGAGAAGGCGAGATTTGGCGCGCTATGGCTAACCCTAGCTCGCGGATCCGCGCTAGAGACGAAGAAGACGAGACGGCTAGGAGGGTGAGCAGCCCGAATGCGATGGAACAAGGGGAGTAGGGCCGTATATTTATCTTCCCTGGTTGGCGCCCCTTGCTGCGCGTGCTGGGTAACCGTATGCCGCTACGGGCCTGCGGTTCCTATTTTTCCGTGGGTTGAGGCGCGCGCAGCGGCGCATCGCTTGTCATTATTGCGCTTTCCTCGGCAAGGCGGGTATCCGTGGCACGCCAGGTGTCCCTTCCTCATTCCACATGTTGTTCAGTTCCCCACCAAATCTCCCATACATTAATTGACTAGATATCCTACGCTCGATTCTGGGACACGCAGAATCGCAATCTTCCTTTTTGATGCTATCCATATCAAGGGAAGAATAGATATTCGGGCTATGTCGCCTCTCGATTTCGGCCGGTCGTTTATCTTTCCCTTCCAAGAAAGGTCCCAAGATCCATGCCGCTTAGCCGATATCTTCCCTATTAGGTGATGGGGATGACGCTGGATTCACTATGGATTTCACGAATATTCCTCCTCAGCATATACAATAATATGCTCGACTTGGCTACCAGCGCCATGCTGGTCGGCTAATTGCCGCCCAGTCTTCGACACTTCTGTGACCGCTATGATTTTTCTCTGACCCTAGTAGTACATGATAACTCACCTACTACTAGGCTCGGGATTACTGGGCACACTTCACCGCCGGGTGAATCGTACTCATTCTTCAAATCCACAAAGCCATTTTTGAGTACTATACAATCAACGCGGCACACTTTTGCCAGAAGGAAAAAATATTATTTTCATAAGAGCACCCAAAGATCCGTGAGGCGGACTCACAAGACTAGGACCGGTCGAAGCAATAGGGAGAAGCTACGAAAGTGTGAAGACGGCTGGTCGAGAGTTGTCCCCGCCAGTCGACGCTTAACTAGCCCTCGGTCGACACCGCCAAGATCGTCGACAAAGACCTCCCCGGTTGAATAACATCAAGACTCTTCACCGCAACGCAAATACCGCGTTTCGGGACTAGCTATGGGGGATAAACTCTATCCCCTCACGCCCACCTTGGCCGAGCCGCCGAGCCGCCCCTGTGCCACAAGACTAAAGCTCCACGGGCCACTCTCAAGTCGGTGGCCACGGAGATCACTACAGACATGGTGTCAAGATAATTACCTTGTATAGCTCTATTGTAATCACTACAAACTTCCCCTATTGTAACCGGACAGATAGATCTTGTCGGCTTGATCTGGAATTAACCCTCGCCCCCGGACTATATAAGGCGAAAGCAGGGACCCCTCTAGAACTCGACTCATTATTCCACCAAGCAATACAAACCATGGTGTGACGAAGTTTTACGCCTCACGGGCGTAACCTCGTAAAATCTGGTGTGTTTTTGTTCTTTTCGCCTTGCTTTAACATCCTCGTTAGTCGCCTAGCCGATCTCTACCGATCATAATCTACTAGCTTGGGTACACCCTCGCTAGGCTATCATGCAACCCGGCCGACAAAGCCTCTAACATAGAAAAAATGTGTAATGTACCACCCCAACTACCGATACTAATATTATTTTTAAAAAAAATCCTTCCATCAATAATGTTGATGTCTACTACCCCAATCACCAATAGTAGTATTTTAAAAATTACACAGAAAATGTGCCTTTTGTTGAGAGAGTGCCTTCCATCAATAATGTTGATGTATACTGCCCTTCTCCCTGGTAGCTACATCCCTGCAAGCGTTTTCTATATATACATATATACACCATGTCCCATGCCCGTGACGAAGTAAAAAGAAAAGAAAAAAAAACAATGGGTTCCGAGATGCAAGTAGTAGAATTATCTTTTGTAGCGCCGAGCATGGAGACGCCGAGGAAGGGACCGTGGGTCTCTTCCCTGATGTCGCGAAAGCAAAAGGAGGGCACACGCCACTGGTCTACTTCTACCGCAGCTCCAACGACGACGACTTCTTTGATCTGAGCAGGCTCAAGGAGTCTATGGCCAAGGCCTTGGTGGCCTTCTACCCCTCGCTGGCCGCATCGGCGTCGACGGCGATGGCCGGATACAGATCGACTGCAACAGCGAGGGGGCCTTCTTTGCTGTCGCTCGCCCGAGCTATTGATGGATGACTTGATGCCGTTTCCAGAGCTAAGGAGACCGATGATGTTTGTTCCTCGCGTGGAGCCTTCGTCCGTCTTGTTAGCTGTACAGGTAATTAACCTGTTGCCGTTTAATATCAGTCAGCCTGTTTCCTGAATCAAAGTAACACACAACTTTTAATTTGATTCGAAGAAAACAGAATATTTTGTTAATTTCCTTCTTCCGTGATGATTACAAACTCGTCATGTTTCCTACTAGCTAGTTCCCATTATATATAATATATTACCTCCATTCTAAATTATCTTCATTGTATAAAGAAAAATAAATGTATCTATAAAGCCAAAACGTATTATAATTTGAAATGGAGAGAAAGTAATATATAATATATAATGTATAATATATTTTTTTAAGACATTATCTAAAACAAAAGATTTTTTTTAAGATGGTTGTTGAGAAATGGAAGGCTCACTATATAGGATAACTTCGTCTTCGTTGGCAGTAATGGAAATGGGGTGTCCTTGCTTCAAAAAAAAAAAAAAAAAAAAATCGTCTTCATTGTAATTTTTGAAATTAGTTGATCTTTTTACTTCCAATTCATTCACCCCTGCGTGCTGCTTCCAGGTGACTCTTATGAAGTGTGGAGGGGTGGCGTTAGGACCGCCTTCCACCACTTGGCCGTCGATGCCACCGGCGATTTCCATTTCATGCAAACGTGGTCAGCCTTCTCCAGGGACAGTGATGGCGCTGCTGTGGAGCCCCCCTGCCACGACCGCACCCTCCTCCGCGCGAGGTCCCCTCCCATCGTCCACCCCGATGCACTCTCGGTATTGTATACCCCTGAGATGACAAAAGCACCTCGGACTCGGAGCCATCGGGCGGAGCGGCCACCGCGCGCTGTCAGCATCTTGGTCATCTCTAACGACCAGCTCGCCTCCCTCAAGCGCATCTGCGGCGGCGCAAGCACATTCCGAGCCGTGAGCGCCCTCGTGTGGCAATGCGCTTGTGCCGCTTGGCGTATGCCGCCGGACGCTGAAGCTCGCATCTCCTTCTCAGTAAACGCACGCCGCCGTGGCACCAAGATCCCAGTCCGCTACATGGGCAACGGCGCCCTGATGGTCTATGCGACTGGTGTGGCACGGACATTGCCTCTGGGCCGTTGGAACACGCTGCCGGCCGCATCCGACCACGATCAACCGGGTGGATGATGAGCTGGTGCGGTCGGCGATCGACTACCATCATGAGCTATTGGAGAGCGGCTATCAGCCAAAGAGAGCCTTCATGGGGAGACGCGGAGATGCGGGTGGTGAGCTGGCTTCACATGCCCATGTACGACGCGGATTTTGATGGGGAAGCCGAGACGAGGTGTCTTCGGCAGGATCGGTCCACCGCGGGTACGTGCACCTCGTGAGGGATGGGCCAGAGGCAGATAGCGCCATCCGTGTCATGGCGTGCTTGAGGCTGCACACATCAAGGAATTCGAGCGCTTATTTTGGGCAAAGCTCCAGGAGGGCTTTATCATGCAAAGCTCTAGCCAACCGGCAGCTGTTTTTCTAAGTAGTAAAACTCGATCCTGAGTCTTGATAATTTATCGTTTTATCTTATAATAAGCCCTGTAACTCTATCAGCGACCAGTGAATGCATCGGATATCTCTTATGGTAAGAAAAGGAAGGTGTCTATTCAACACACAGTGTTTCCTCCCAACACATGACTTCTGAACCGTTTTGAACTCATCCAACGGCCCACGGCAACTTTTTCCTCTGACACCTTTATTCCTCTGTGCGTCGAGGAGGAAGAAGTGTGTCCATGTTGTTCTAGCACTACGTACTATAGATTCGTAGACATCATTGTCGACACAAACCCCTTCACTGACGGAAAAATGAACCGGCAGAGAACCAAAGCGATACCGGGATGGGGTTCGAAGCCACCGCCAGGTCAAAACAATAACGGTGATTTGAGGAGGGACTACCGCTCAATATCCAACCGAAATAAGACGGTGATGTGTTTCTTCGACCGACAAGATTTCGATCCAAACAATGCCGTTTCCTAAGTCAAACGGCAGCGCACAAAGAACCGACGTAAATAAGGGAAATAACACTATCAAAGTTAGATTATGCCGCCGAAAGATAGCTAAGAGATAAATAATGTCGATTTATTGTGAACCCGAGAAAGTTGATCATTTTGTTAACAATGTCGGTTGACATTTAACACGATAGTGTTATTGTAGCTTGACATTGTCGTTGGTTAATGCAAAATGATGCTGGCTATTTTTTATTATCTATGATGGTTTCTAATTCAACCGGCTATATAAATAAATGTGTTTGTACACTTTGACGATAAATATTGATTTATTCATGGAAAGCTCTTTGTTATCATATATGTAATTTTTTTCAAGGTCTTTGTTATCATATATGTAATCGGATATTGTAGTTATGTTTCGCTTTTGCTCCTCTCTCTATATATAATTTAAGGATCATGTTCTTTCCAATGGATGTTTGTATTTATATATCATAATGGGCGCAGTTCTTATTTTTTTCGACGACTTTTATTTTTCATGGACGAACATAAATATATAAATGCTCTATGTACTAACCGAAAAGTTGGTAAACATCATTCAAACAAACAACTCGTGAAAAAGAAAGGTCCCATAATTAATCTCATGGCAGGAAAGAGATTACACCGCCGGTTTGAAATATATCATCACTGGTTTTTAATAGAGCACCGCAATGAAAGAGACTACACTACCGGGCTTGAAAATAAGAAACCGATAGTGATGAGCCTTCTATCGCTTATCACCTAGGATTTAGGAACCACGAAGTTTGAGATTTTAGCCTTAAACTTTTTCTTAGACGCTCACATGCCATGTGTGAAGGAACCATGATGTTTGAGATTTTTGGATAAGGTTTATATTTTTTCAATTAAATTAAATTTCTACGCTGACCCCCGAAGTAATTACAAAGTTGAATCAAGTTACCTACTAACAGAGCCAGAGTGGTGCCAAAATTTCTACGCCACGACATCGTAATTACAGTCGAATCGATTATACATGCTTCACAAAAAGCATTACAATTAATTGATAGTTCAACACGCATAATAAGGAAAGTGTACAAACACATTAAGAAATAACCACCTCAAAAACACCCTTTCTAGCACCTATGCCCGTAGGTTACAATGCTACCCGCTATGCTTACTCTAATTAAGGCGATGATGGGAGACCTCCGTGAAGAACTAATGTCTTCGCCCATGCTGCATAGACATGCCCGGTAATAATGTGACGGGCTCATCTCCCAGCGAGGAAGCACAAGAATGCATGCTACTTGGCTCATGCTTTCCGGGTTTTCCGAGGTCCGCGGTAACAATGGCATTGCACGAAAGTATCACACCCAAATTTTGTAAGCAACGCTAGAAGCTTAATCTTCAAAAACACCCTTCTAGTGCCTCGCCGTATACCGCCTACCCATAATAAAATGTTTATGTGGAGGGATTTCTCCCAAATAGAGGCCATTTATGTGATAGGAAAATGGGCAAATAAATGAAGAGATCGGGCCATGCAAGGTTCGCCATACATGGCTTCAAGGCTGGGCTGTTTTTTTATAGGCGTGGTAGGTGGCAATAGTGTCTTATCACCGTTAGCGCGGTGGCAGTGGCAAAATAGGTCTTATCACCGCGAGCGTGGTAGGTAGCAACAGAAATCGACACCGCCGGGTCAGCCGACGCTTAGACCGACAAAGAACCTTTAATGTAACACCGCCGCAAGCACTACTCAACCAGCAATGATTAACTATAGGTATGGGCGCCACAGGTGAAAATTTCACAAGTCATTTGAACCCCACGCCATTCGCTCTAGCCTCGACGACATAGTATTGTCTGGCGCGTTGAGCTGAAATTTTCCTGTGTCATTTCAACCCCTGCGCCCCATTTGTTCCCCACCGCCGACGGAGTGGAGCACCACCACACACACTACGTAGAGTCGTCACGCTCCCTACCGCCATTCATTCTTCTTCTCCGACGCCCCAACGCCGCTACCGACATCCTCGCCATGCTCTTTCGACGGGAGAACTAATTAGCCATTTAGTTCTTTGAGATTTTGCCTATGAGAATGAGAGAGAGACCTATTCGCCATTTTCGCCGCCGCCTCTTGTTCTTCCTTCACGTTGATGGGGGGACCGCCACATACACCGCATCGTCGCCTGCGCCTCACGCCGTCCCCCGCCTAGCCCCGACATCAGATCGCCGCAACCTCTAACTCTCAATTTTACGGAGTAACGCTTCGCCCGCGCTCCTCTCTCGCTTCTTCTAGGATGCCTCGCCTCACAATCGCCGAGACAAGATAGGAGAGCTGACCATGGAACCCTGGAGTGCGCTTCTACACGCTTTTAAGTTGTTCGTTGAAATGCCCAAGTTATGTTGATAACCCAACCCGCCATTTCCTTTTCTATTTAGATTTTGCTTTCAAAACAAGCTTCGTGATCCTTATATAGTAGCAAATGTTTTTAGTCTATGGTGATCAAATTAGATTTAAACATTGTGGTCATTTACATGATTGAAGACATATTAATGCTCAAGTGTGATTGAAATGAGATAGAAGTTGAAATTCATGAGTTTGTGGTGTGTTCAAAATCTTATTGTACAACATTTCTGAATGACATAGCATTAACATCCTATTTTGCTTGCATGTATAGGCAAACCATGGCGCGGTATGTAGTGCATGTTGGTCAAGTGCCGTGGATTATCAAACCCGAAGATTGCTCGCGCAAGTCTCCTCGCTACCCTCGTAATTGCTACAAAAATACAAGATGAAAGTCAAGCATTCGTAACCTACTATGGTGAAAAACTTTGACTATCAACCGTCCCGAGATTGATGAGAAGCCTCCATAGATATGAAGATTAGAGAATTCGCGACTTGGCCTATGAAAGATGTCTTGATTTTAGTTATGGCTATTGTCATTGTTTTTTTCTTATTTGGAAGTTGATGTCCTAGGCTCAATTTCATAGAACATTAGGCGGAGTTAGTTGTAATGTGAATCAAGGAACCATGTAATGTTTTGTCGATTTTAATGTGTATATGATGCGCTATGGGTTTAAAAAGAGCTGAATTCCAAATAAATTCAAAAAAATTTAAAACAAAAACGCCGGGTGGCATGGGCCCGATAGTGAATGAGAAACAAACGGGTAGTGTAACTACACCAAACACTATCCGTTTGAATTACAAACCGCCATCGATGATGAAAATATCATTGCCGGGCCGCATTAACCAACCGATAGTGTCCACTCTAATAACGCCGCCGGGTTAAATCACCGACAAAGGTTCACATAGAGTTCACCGACGGGTCCAAAGTAAACCGACATTGTTAGTTTTTCGATACATCGGGTTTACCAATCTAACCCGAGCAGTGTTATCCTCAGTTCAGCTGTTCATTAAAGCCCGACAAAGGTTTCAATATCAACTCGCCGGGTCCGCCAACCGGCTACTGCTTGATCGAAAATGCTGCCTGGGCCCATGGATCACCCCGACGCTGTCCGGATGACAGTAAGGCCGCCGCTCGGATATCAAACCGCAGGTTCTTCCTCGAATCACCACGTTTTGACCCGTAGTTTTCAACCCCACATCACTACCGCTATGGTTCCGCTTCGTTCGCTTTTACAAAGATGGGGGTTGAGCCCAAAGAATACTTTTCGACAATTCTCAGAAGAAGGCGCGGTCCACACCAGTTTTACATTTGATATAACTATTCCTGTTATCATCAACCCACGTCGGTACCCTTCGATGGGTTATCATTCGAGGTCGATTGATGGCGATGTGACGGCCCCGAAGAGTATATATATAGAGTATATACACGAATCTTTTTTATATGAGAGTACATATTCGTACCGTTTGAAGAGTATATACGTATATTTTATTTTTTTTGAAATGGGTATTTATTCATACTTTTTAAAAAGGTGTATGTACGCATACTTTTTCTAGATGGATTACATTTTCAAAACAAAAGCATATTTTAATACTTACATGTGCGAGTATGTCTATATACACGTATCTTTTTATACAAGAGTACATATACATACTTGAATGGAAAACGACCCCTCGTGGAAGTCGGGGAGCAGTCGCGCGAACAGCGTTTTCTAAAATCCTTATACGTCCTCTCCCGGTTTGAAGGTGACCCATTTTTTTCAATTGAGCAAGATCGGAAGGATTGATTCCATCTAGTATGGGGGGCACACAATAATTGATGGTATGGAATATCCTATATATATAAAGAAATATTCTCCTGTATATAGATACGAAGTTACAAACGTACGTTGAGGAATAATGTAAATTTGAATAGAGGTATATATACCAGAATATTGTAGCATATATAGGGCCACCTCACATCATTGACAGATTAGCCAGTGGTACGATACCTCTGATTAGCCCGCACTAAAGGCCCAAAACAATAATATACAGCTTGTATGGTTGGTAGGGAACAACCTTATAATGCCTCGTAATAATAAGCTTATGGTCCTATGGAGGTGCATCATGTAGAAACGGCGTCTGAGACATTGACACACCACCAATCTCTCAAAGTAAAACATGCTAGCTAAGGATAAAATCTATTGTGTCTGTGTATATATAGTGCGATAAACACATGGGTCCTCTAGCTAGCACAATCTTATCTACACATCATTTCCATTAGAAACAAAGAGCACCTTCTCATTTCCACACAGAAAAAATCCAGAGCACATCAGAATTTCCACACAGAACTGGCCAAAATCCAGAGGTTTCGCCCCATGGGTAGACCACAGCACTAATCCGGTTTCCGCCAGATTATTATGAGAAAAACGTACAGAACTGGCTACCTCGCCCCCGAGGGATGGAGCTCCTGCTTCACCCACCCGACGCGTTACCCTCGACCGCGGCCGCCTAACCGCCAGGCCGGCCGCTGATTTATTTATTCCGGAAGCTTGTCGCCTTTCCTCCTCCGCCCCTCGCTACGCCCCTTTGGTGAGGGCCGCTTCTTTGACTCGAAGTTCCACCACAGCAGCCTCCCCTGTCCCTTTCCAAGCACAGATCCGAAGCTCGCTTCCTCTTGATCTATCCATTCATGGGGGTGGTGGAGTTGTTCGCGCGGCCCTCGGCGCCTCCCGCCGCTGAACGCGCTTTCTCGAGGCGGCGCCGCCGTCGAGCCCCTCCGGCTCGCTGCTCATCGAGCTACCTTTCCCTGCCGTGGCACTTCGGGCCTCGACGTCGGGCGTCGCTGACGGGTCTCTCCTCGCGGCCGGCTTCGCCGCGCGCTCGCTGCAGCTGCAAGGCGACGGGCGTTTTGACCCCGCCTGGCGTGATCACTGGGGCTATCACGGCCGGGACGCTGCCTCGCTCACTTCGACCGCTGCCGCCCTAACTCGCCGTGCCGGCCGGGGCTTGACTCGACAACATACGCTCGGCCCGCTTCCGGAAGCTTGTCGCCTTTCCTCCTCCGCCCCTCGCTTCCACGCCCCTTTGGTGAGGGCTCTCGCTCTTTGACTCGCGCTGTGGCGGTATGTCCGTGAAGCCGCTCTGCGACGCTGCCGCCGCAACTCGGGCTGCCGCCGCGTGCCGCCTCGATGGGGCTGCCGAGGATTCGCCAACTCCAACTCCGCTCTACGGGTCTCGCGGGCTCCGCCGGGCGTCAATGCCGCAGCTGCCGACGCGGCCGGGCCTTCTCGCTACTCGACGGCTCGCTTCGCCGCTGAAGACGCTCCTCGAGGACGCATGTGGGTCGCGACATGGTCGACTCCCGACTGTATTCGCGATGTATCAAGAAAGATTGCATGTAGTAGTATATGCCTAATCCCTCGTTAGGTAACGGGATTGCATTGTTGTTATGAAGGTAGTAATATTGTTCTCGGCCTTTTCTACCCAACGCTCCCGCTGAAAAAATAGTCGTATCTCTATGATATCTCGTGGAGCGGTTGGTGTACGATGGTGGTGTCATCTCCGCCAGTGCCTAGATCATTGGCTATACGAGTGATTAATGAAGGCAGCCTATCTCTCCAACTAAGTTAGAGTGATAGCCAATGTCTTACTAGTGACATAACAGAAACGGATGTTCCTTTCTAAATGCGATATAGGAATGCCACCGATGTCGTGAGCTGTGCTGGATATTGTCCTTTCGTGGAAAAGACAAGGGCCATCCATTTGTGTAAAATATCTTAGTGTTGAAGGTGGATGTCATTTGTGCGAGGTCGGTGGAACATACCCTTCCTGCTGATTCTCAAAGGCTCTTAATACTTCCTCGTTGAAGTCGCTTAAGGTGGAGGTTATGCAGGGGCGCCTTGACTCAAAAACCTAGTGCAAAGATCAAATGAAGTTGTTCTATGTCATCGTAAGTCCGCCAATAACCGAAAGGTCAGCCTCGGTCCTTATCCTCAGTAATTTAGTGTGCACAAAAATTTAATGTGAGAAGCTTCAAGACTCTCTCAGAGGTGTCATAGAAAGAAGACCATCCCGTAATTTGAAAAATAATATTGAATTCTGTAAAATTCTATACTGCCCATGAATGTATTATCTAGCATAGAGTAAGTGAGAAATCTCTGCTCTTAAGTTTATCATACCTACTCTTTTCGCTCCTCGCTTAGTAAATGAAGGTGTACGCCCAAGGTCGAGTTTACTCTGCCAGGAAGGCATTTGAGATGGAGAAGCTAGAGGTGATGGCGCTTTGTGTCGGTGTTTATTAATCGCCGGAACCAGCCCGGAGTTTGAGAGCGGACTTAAACCTTCCAAGCAAGGACGACATTTTCTTCCGGGATTTTGGCGAGAGGATTTCTAAAGGATTTTTCTTCTAAGTTTTTCTCTCCTCTACTCTTTTCCTAATCTCGCTTCAAGGCGCTTCTTCTCTTCTGAAATCAGAATTTCTGAAGTTGCTTTGGGATAAGAAGAATATGTCAAGGCCTGCTTTTATAGGGTTGTAGAGGGGGGGGGCCGATCGCCCATTATTGGTATTTGGCCGCCCTACAAGTGGGCTCCATTTCAAATCCTCCACACCTATTATTTCGCCGAAATCTAATGCTTAGAATAGTATATGTTAGGTCATGGCGTATGTCGGTGGAAATTGGATGGTGGAGGAGAAAAGGAATAAAGAAAGTGATGATTTGATGTTTTTATCCCTAAGGACATATGGGTCCCAATTTGTAAGGTTGTATTATTT
Source organism: Hyparrhenia diplandra (assembly GCA_015847255.1). NCBI lineage: Eukaryota > Viridiplantae > Streptophyta > Magnoliopsida > Poales > Poaceae > Hyparrhenia > Hyparrhenia diplandra. The sequence continues at coordinate 36,219 of JADLZK010006625.1, read as the reverse complement.
TTGTATTTTCTCAATAAAAAATGAAAGATGTAAAATTATTTTTGTGCCACCACGTAGTAAAAGTAATTAAACGGGTTTTACTCCTCGAAAAATTAATCATGGGGCGTAATTTTTCTTTTCACGCATGAATGTAAAAGTGCAAGAATTTAAATTCGCGTAAAATAAATGCAAGGAATAAAATATTTTTGATTTTTAAATTTTACCAGTTACTCACACGGCGAGGGTCCGTAGTTAAGGTCAGTCCTCGAACGGACCTTCCAATCTTCTAGTCCTTCATGCATCCTCCATCTGAGAGGATGGTTCGTCTCGCATCGCCTTCTCTTGATTGATCATGTTCAAGATTGGTGGCGAAGTTCTCGGGTTCCGGGTTTGAAGGCTAATCCTCTCCTTTCCATTGATCTCAAAATGTGATCTCTCCAAATGACGCGATGTTAGCGTTGGCGGTGCTAAGGAATGGTCGCTCCAGTGATGAGTGAGACCCCGAGTTCTGGTGCATGTCCAGCATAAACCTCTCCCGGATCCTCACCCGAACATTCCCGGGTAGCTTAATCTTGATCGTTGTAGACTTGATGTTGGAACCAAGCGCCGACCTTGGGCATCACACCTACACTGCTCCAAGATCACAGAGGCGCTTGTTGAAATATTGATCTCCCATTGAGCACTCTATGCGGGGCATCCCGGATCCTTTTCTCTTGATGGGTAACGTGTTTAGGATTGCCGCGACTACACTCTCTCATAGCTTGATGATCTCCGTGGTTGGTAATGGTCTCTTTCTTGTTTAAGATATTCTAATGTACTTTTGGCGTATGTAGGGGACTCGTGATGGCATCTAATAGAGGTACATTAATATAAAGCCGGATTACCTCTATGAATTTGCCGTAATTGATCATCAATTTGAGGTCTTCTTATTCTTTCTTGGATAGGCAGAAATTGGTGTCGCGGAAAGCTTGTCCTACGTGTTCTCGGGCGCACAACTTCTACGTCATCATCCTTGTTCGGGAATGTTACCGGTACTCACGGGTTGTGCAAAGGGTCGCAGGTGCCAGAGGTTTCAGAAATAAGGTCTTATCAAGCTTCCCGTCGGGAATGGTGGATCGTAGTTTGCTTACCACCTCTTGTCTGATAAGTGTACCTCAAGCCATGATTAGTGACAACAGTATAAAGGTAGACAATTTTGATAATTTTGATTCTAGTTTGATATTGCCACCCTGCTCTTTTATCATATAGCGTAAAAGTTATCCATTTTAGCATTTATATCTTCTAGAATTTTATCATTAGCAACTAACTTCTTAGAGAAATTATCATTAATTTTAACTTGCTCTTCAATTAATTTCGTAAAGAAGGTTGCTTGAATTTATTACCCGAATTAAAGTTATATTACTCCGAATACTTACCTGCGTAAGCTGGTCGTGGTTATGGCCTCTTTGGGTTATGCCGACTGCGGAACCACCAAGCTTGAACTTCTTGGAAGCTGTCATGTAGTCTTGTAAAGCTTGCTCCATTCTTTTCTCTTGTAGTTGGCTCGCTCCTCAAGCCAATTCTAGTGCAGCACGTCCATCCCAGTTGATACTGCCTTCAAGCCTTCTTGTTCTTCTTCTATTTCTTCACTTGATGATGCGATTGCGTTCTTCGTGGTCCAGCCTGATTTTCTGACATATCTTACACATAAGTATGTTGGCTTTCCCTCGGTGTGAGTGATAAGAACATCCCTCCAGCAAAAGGGCGTCTAGATGCTCTCTTGGTTTTTGAATTAGTCCATGGTAGAATCCTTGTAAGAGTATCCATTCTTCCATTCCATGGTGAGGGCAATCCGCATATGTATTCTTGAAAACGCTCCCATGCCTCCGAATAGATTCTCCCTTTGTCATTGAAGTTGGTAATTTTTCCACGTAAGGCATTGGTTTTATTTTATGGGGAAAATCAAATTTTGATAAGAATGTGGCTGAACATTTCTCCCATGTGTCTATCTTTTGTTCACTGAGTAGAACCATTGCCTCGTTTTCCTGGATAGTGAGAAAGGGAATAAAATGGAGCAGATCATGTCCTGGGAATGTTCTTGATATTGATGGTGCTTCATCTCCGCTAGAAAGTCCGAGATGAGTGTTGCATCTTCATGTGTCTTTCCTTCAAACTGGGTTAGCTTGAAAATCATGTTACTATAAGCTTGCCTTGAGCTCAACTCATGATTGATTTGAAGTAGAAGTCCGCGCTTAATGTTCTCATGTTTGGCGGGTATAAAACTTCCCAAACGCCTCTTTCTGTGCATGGCCGTGAACTGGGTGCTGCTTATTGACTTGATTCGATGATGAAGTATGTGAATCACGCTTCAACCTGTTAATACCCTGCAAGTAAGATGAAAAGACAACGGTAAATTGCTTAAGGTGGATGCTAAGTAGCAAATCCACACTTAGAATTCATCTATCAATAATCAAAAGAAAAGTTATTCAAATCTTCCCTAAGAACGGCGCAAAATGCTGCTGTTGATATTTTTATTAACTTACAGAGAAATAGATCCGCAAGCGCACGGATATCCAAAGGAGCATTTCAATCTGAGGGTTTTTTAAAAATATCTAACTTACCAGGAAGATAAGATTAACAATTCATTTGATTAAGGACAAAGGATGTAAGACTAATGATTCGGGTGGTTTAGCATTTACTAAACAGTGGTGAGCCAATAAAGATAATAGTGATAAGGTATATAAGATGAAAGAGTACGTGCGAAATCAATAGATAAGATTAATTCCTAGTTAGATTAGGATTGGATTACACAGACGGGATGTTTTATGTAGGACCCTTTGCCAAAGGTCACCAAGAAGTTGTGAAACACCACATTATGAGCTTATACACGGCCGCATCATCGACTCGCTGGCTGACCGTGCCGCGTCAAGCCGTAGAGCCTCTCATTTGGGAGGACCCAATGCTTGTTCAAACCGTGGTCGGGACCTCGTCACCGCGGCTCTTAGCGGGGATGACCGCTCTCCAACACCGCCCCTTTGGTGCAGGGCCGACCGTGGGCGGATCTAGTGGCGCGGAGTTTACGACTTCAACCTCGTTAGAGGAGGCCCCCCTCGATATAGGAGGTACTCGCTGCTCCCTCGAGCCGCCTCCGTGTCATCTCGCGGACGAGGTTGTCACCACGCCTCCCGCGAGGGCCGAGCGTCCCGGCGGCCAGGGAGATCCGAGACTCTCGTTGCGGCACCTTGCTCGACGCTGTGGCGTCACTCGCGCCCTCACGGGGGACGAGGTTGAGCCGAACCCGCAGATCGCATGGCAGCGGAGATTGAGAGTGGAGTGTGCTCGCGGTGGCTTCGCCCATCATCAAATCCGGGCCCAGCGCGCCGCTCAGCCTCGCACCCACTCGACCCGGCAACCGCGCGTGGCGCGGTAGCGCGTGCGGCTTCGCCCGAGGGTAGCCAACGCGACCCTCTCTAGGCTCCGGCGATGCTTCTTCCGTTCGGGGAAATGTGTCGACCAAGGAGAGGCACCTGCCATTGAAGAGAAGGTGAGGGAGACATTTAGGCGTGCCATGTCCCGATCCAAGCGCCCCCGTTCGAGCTTACATTTGGATGGTTCATTCGACCTATCCTCCATGGAGCTCAACGTGGAGGGCCTTGAGGTTTGTTGGCGCCAAGTGATCTGTGCCATCTCCTGCGTCTACGCCCCATCGCACATTTTTAACAATGTAACACCATATGCCGTATCCAGTAGCTCGTAGCCGTAGGGTTTCTATACAGTAACTACTTGGTTCTTGTGTAACTTGTTTGAACTTTTCCTTCTTAATGAAATACGAAAGAACGGGCTTGTCGCCAAAAAAAAAACGTGTAGAAGCATGCATTAGACTTTTTTTTTTTCACGATGAACGTCCTCAAGATAGTGCTAATTTAATTTTTGTTCATAATAAAACAAGACGATGGTTACAAACCCTAGGGGAAAAAGGAAAAAAATGTACAACAAGAAATGAAGGAGAGTAACACCTACACAAGGCCTTATTTGGATGCACATGTATTCATCTAAAATACATGTGTGTTGTAGTAGGTTGAGATGGAGTTTAGTTTAAATAATTACATTCCTATCTATTCGATCAATATGAATTAAAATGGATACATGTGCATCCAAACAATCACCAAGAGGTGTTTTGTCCCTGCCAATGTCCAAATTCTCATTTCGTCTTTAATCTTCTCCAAGATATAAGGTGACTGAGATAGAGTTGCGGCGTCTATTGGAAAAAAAACCTCGCCTATTACGTTCATCCCAAGTTTCCCAAGCCAAGAAGCCACTAGGAGTATCAATGTACGAACACCCTTTTTGGAGGCACTGCACAAAGGAATATGGGCCAACAACATTGTCCACCACTCATGACGAGTTTTGTACATTCATCTCATTTACTAGTGAAAAATTTAGAGATTTGAAGTTTGAGGAACTACCCCATTCTAGATAACATATGGTGCATCATGACATTATTGATAAAAATTTAGTACAATGACTCAATTCCTCATACTAATACTACTTATTAACTTGTGAGGTATAGGGCGACTGTCGTGGTCTAATCTACGCATACAGTAATCGACCGATTCACAATGTAAATCGATGGCTGCTCAATCGACAATCGAACGAAGCTAAACAGGTGACTACATCAGTGTATCCTCCAATTACAAGTATCTCTATCGCCCGCGATGTGGACGGTCGCCGCGCGTTGTACCCAAGCTCCTTTCATCTCGGCCCCGGCATGCCGACGCGACGCGGTGACAGCGGCATGACCGGCTGGCGTGAGCTCTGAACTGCACCCGCTTCCCTACAAAACTCGCGGCGCCACAAGTGGCTTAATTAATACTGGTCACGTGTGTGCGCGCCGGCTTAATAGCATTTAGCAGCTGCCGTTCCTATCGCCCCGGACCCAGAATTTAGATCACCGGTTAAAATTGCACGGGCAATTCGGCGCCTTTAGCCTTTAGGTGACCGTTTCACATCAGTCGGCGTCGCATGCAATGGCTTATACCAGTTTGCGTTTTGCTGCCTCGCTTCAGGCCTCGGACCTCAGCTCAGATATTTTCGTTCTTGGCCTCTCGAGCAGGAATGGTCACTAACCAATCAGGTATGAGGTATCATCCTGGTTTTTGTCTTTGCACGAATGCAATTTTCCAAGAAACGGACCCACCGTTACACAGTCGGAACACTGTCTCCTTGCAACTTTTGCAAGACCAACCAACGCACTGATTGTTGTTAGCTTTGGTGAGCAAACCATCACATGCTCTGTCAATATGATTCTGAATCCGCAATATAATCTTCAGAACACCGTAATATAATTCCTCTGCATGGCATCAGCTATTCAGCTGGATAACTCGATGGCCGACAGAGACGCCGTTGATGAGCAGCGGTCGACGATCCGACGCCACCCCTCAGTTATCTCCTCCGGCTCAGCGATTCTCCTCTGGCAGTCCGCTCGTCACTCTCGCCGTGCGTGTCTCCATTCCATCTCACACGTCCTGCTCTCTTATCCCCCGCGCGCGCGGTTGAAACCCGTCGTCACTGCTGACCGGATCTCTGAAGCTCAAATGACCGTACCTGTTACATCTGCCATCTATCCTCGCTCCACTCAACGTGCAACAGTGCAGCACTCATCTTGGTCCTCATTGTTCACACACAAATATCTGCAGAAGCTTGGGCGTTTGCCTTTCTTGGTCGCGGATTGACTAGTATACCAGAATATTGTAGCACATATAGGGCCACTCCACATCATTGACAGATTAGGCACTTTCGCAATACTTAGAAACTATCATGATTTCTATACTTTGGATATTGTGTCAAAACTATCTTCCACAATGTATTTTCTATCATGATATTATCCGCCCACTTTCACTTTCTCACATATTATGTCTTGGTTTCTACATGAAGACTTGGTTTTAACTAGTTAAACTTGGTTTTACCGTGTTTTCATCTCTCTTTATCAATAAATACTGGTACACATCAGTAAAAAAAAACAATAAATACTGAGGGGTAATAAATTAGGATAAACTACCATGTAGCCTGCATTGTGAAATCTTCCGATACCCTCCGATTAGCCCGCACTAAAGGCCCAACCAATAATATACAGCTTGTATGGTTGGTGGGGAACAACCTTATAATGCTCCTCTGGTAAAAAAAAAAAACTTATAATGCTCGTAATAAGCTTATATGGTACTATGGAGGTGCATCATGCAGAAACGGCGCCCGAGACATTGACACACCACCAATCTCAACATTTTTTTTCTTTTTAGGCTGTGTTTAGTTCGCGAAATTAAATCTTTTTGGGTGTCAATCACATCGGATGTTTGATCGGATGTCGAAAGAGTTTTTCAAGACTAAATAAAAAACTAATTTCATAACTTCGCTTAGAAACCGCGGAGACGATCTTTTGAGTCTAATTAATACATCTTCAGCACATGGGGTTACTGTGTGTAGCACTTATGGCTAATCGTGAAGTGATTAGGTTCGGAAGATTCGCCTCCATACAAAATATTTGTAGGCAGGTAATTAGGCTTTTTAATTTCATATTCATTTTTTTTTTGATTACACAGTATAACGCAAAGTGTATTACTTCAACACGCACGCTTTACTTCACCCCCTATGAACACACGCATACAAACGCTACCCCGATGAGCACCTTCAAGGACCGAGCGCAATCTTGAAGTTCACGTAAGTCACCACGGGCGCCTCACCGCCGACGGGGGCGCCGCTTACCACTTAACGCGCGAAATAAAAAATCCCGAAATAAACTCGGGATAAAGTGTCGCGACTCCATATGCATATGTCGGAGGGATAGGCTTAAAACTTTTGAGAACTAAACGCAGCCTTATTACATGTAACCTTGTCAGATTTTACACCCAAAGATGATCAACTAAAAAAGCAGACTGTTTGCGCATCGGATAAACAAGGTATTCGTGAGGCCAATGATCAAATTTACAAAAGGTCGAATGATATATAGCTGCTGCTGCTGCGTCTTTTGTAAATGAAAGAAAGACACAGGATCACGAGATGTGTACCTTTCGACCGTAGCAGGAGACGATGTGTCACCGGTGATGGAGATGCAGGTGGTGGTGGCGGCGCGCGGTCGTCGATGAGCGGCTAAGGAAGAGCTCGGAGCAGTTGATGACGGATATGTCGAGACGTAAGCGTCGCCTGACTTGAATGGAAGACGACCCTCGTGGAACATGGGAGCGGTCGCGAAGAGCGTTTCTCAAAACCTTATTCGCCCTCCTCACGGTGCGGGATCGCAAAGGGCGAGGGTTTCAGAGACATGCTCACCCAAGCGTCAGTGCACACAAACGATCGGGATGGGGAGACTACGGCGGCAGGACAATAGCGAGAAGAGGAAAAATACTATTTGACTACTTTAGGATTTTCCAATTGAAACTCTCAATAGCAGTTTTTGTTTTGTCTTTTCTTAGGAGGATTGATACATATACGTAGGGGAGAGAACCCTAACCGCACATCAATTAGCAATATAATATTAATTGATGTTGCAACTTCCACCTCTAATCATAGGCTTAAACAATAAAAGCCTATTAGGGAACATATTATTGGGCCTTTGAGATTTATTATAATTTCTTCATATGTATTAGGAACTATCCATATAAATTCTAACAATCCCCCGTCAGAGCTCAACTGCCAAATATAGATATTTTTCTTCTCCCCTACTGTTTATTTATATACTAGTGTTTCTGGTAGAAACTATTAAGTTGAATATCCGTCTAGAGCTTCAAGTTACATCCATTTGCATCTTGAACAATGGACTACGCCTTAAACCGTAAGTTTTATGCACATGAGTTTTACTCAGAGTCAAACTGGTACCTAAATCCCTATAGCGTTGGTATTTATTAAGTGCAAATAGAATATAAAGAATATCACCGTGGGCTTCGGTATTACGGTGAATACAAGCACCATTCCTAACAAAATCTACTTAGGGCTCTTTCAGAAGCAAAGGGAATAAAATCCAGGGACGGAAAAAAAAAAAGCTCCACTAAAAACTACAATGATAACTAAAATAATATCCCCATGGATTACCCACCCATGAAAAAGAGTCCAGGATCTCGGAGGGATTGAGGTTTCCAAATTAGGGTTATAGTGTAAAAATATGTTGTCTATAAAAGTGATCGAGCAGCTGAAGAGGTCCTCGTGCTTGACCAGATCGATATAGTCCACGCCACTTGACATTTCATATTACTATTCCTGTTATCATCAACCGACGTCGGCACGCTTCGATGGGTTATCATTCGAGGTCGATTGATGGCGATTTGACGGCCCGGATGATGCTACCCGGGCGCGTGGCCATTGTCACCGGTGGAGCCGGCGGCATCGGCTCCGCCGTGTCGAAGCACCTGGCGTCCCTGGGCGCGCGCGTAGCCGTGGCGTACATCGGCGACCCAGCGCCTGCTCTGGAGCTGGTGAGCACCATCAACAAGAAGTCGTCATCAGCCGGCGGGGAGGAGGAGAACCAGCAGCCGCGCGCTGTTGCGGTGGAGGCGGACGTGTCGAACGCAGCGCAGGTGAAGGCGCTCTTTGACGCTGCGGAGGCGGCGTTCGGCGGGGAGGTCCACATCCTGGTGACGGCTGCCGCGGTGCTGGACTTCTCGTACCCGACGCTGGCGGAGACCAGCGAGGCGGCGTACGACGCCATGTTCGGCACCAACGCGCGGGGCACCTTCCCAATGCTGCCGCGAGGCCGCGAGGCGCCTGGTCCGCGGCGGCCGCGGCCGCATCATCACCTTCTCCTCGTCGGGGGTTGGGTCGCTGCGCCCGGACTACGCGGCGTACGCGGCGAGCAAGGCGGCGGTGGAGGTGATGACCAAGATCCTGGCGCGGGAGCTGCGCGGCACCGGGATCACCGCCAACGTGGTGGCGCCGGGGTCCACGGGCACGCCCATGTTTTACACCGGCAAGACGGAGGAGGAGGCGGAGCGGTACATCGCGGAGGCGCCGCTGGGAAGGCTGGGCATGCCCGAGGATATCGCGCCGCTGGTTGGCTTCCTCGCCAGCGACGCTGGCCACTGGGTCAATGCCCAGGTTCTGCGCTGCAACGGTGGCACCATCTAGCATGCTTGTGCGTACATTCGAATCGATCGAATCGATACAGCACTGTTTGCTCGTACTTTATTTATTTCTCAATAATAAACTTGTTGTCCTCTCTCATACGAAAACATGATCCCTGTCCACTTGCAAAGGAGACCGTCGTCCAGTTCATTTGGATTGCTCAGATATTTTTATTTTCTCTGATGCAAACGGCAGGTTCACTGCCCTTCAAATCTAATCGACGAAGAAGAAACAGAATTTATTTACAGACCAATGTCATTCATGTCGACGGGACGGTGAATAGAGAGGCTGCAAAAATTTTTCTCGCTGGTCATGGATGACATGGTTACTTGCCACCTTTTTTTCCGCGTTAGGGAAATGTAGCCTGATTTTTATTAAGACAGAGAGTTACACGACACAGCTATGATAGAATCCACGTAGCACAGATTACAAACCACTAAGCTAATGGTGAGTGAACGAAAATAAAACTCATAAGAACAAGAAAAAGAAGAAAAAGAAGGAGCAACTGCCCACAGCATCTGGAACCTACAAACTGATGAGCCTCAAAAAAAGATACAACAAGCAAAAGGTTGCCTACAAACAAGACAAACAATGCTACGGTGGCAATAAAACCTGAAATATTAAAAGAGAAAAAGAGCCCAATAAACTATCGTTATCCCCCGGCCCAGTCCAATACTTTTTAGGCCTTTTCTGCTAAAAAAAACTATTCAAGGCCTTTTTAATCTACTAAATTTAATTACTAGCTGCAGAAAACAAATTAGCCAACAAAGACTTTGTTTGGATCCATTAGCTGCTACTCTCTCCATGCAAAAGAATGTTGTTCAAGGATTTTAAGGAAAGACTATCACTACTACAGATTCGCCATCACTACTACCGGCATCACTGCCGAATTTAATCCACCGCAAATTTAACCTCGCCCGACAGTGATGAACCGCTCGGTAGCGCTGAAACTCGAAACTTCACGGATTCGACCAATTCCGGTAGTGAAGACTTAGATCACTACCGGTTGAATCATTCCCCAAGCGTTGGTCTTGATGGACACGTATCACTCGTGGGTTTGAATTAGAACCGAAAAGCGATTTGAAGATTGACACAAATCGGGTTGAATTAGAACCGATAGTGATTTGGGAGGGGAAACAAAATACGATGACAAGGAACCGATAGCTCAGCGGTCGCGGGTTTGAATAAGAACCGATAGCGATTTGAAGACCCAAGGAACAAAAAAACAAACGATAGAAACAAAAGATTGCACACACGTATCAATTAAAAACGATCGGTTAATTATATATTACTAGATAATATATTTACAAAATGAGAAAATAAAAGAAAGCGGCGCGCCGCCGCCGCCGCCCCGGCCGCGCGCCGAAGCCGCATTCAACGCCGCCGGCCTGCGCCCAGATCCCCGTAGCGAGGATGTCGCGCGATGGCATCAACCTTGTAGGCGTAGAAGTTGGCATCAACACTACTACGGGTCCAAGCTTGGGACAAAGGTCAAGATACGGGGCGCCATAAAGATGGAGCTGACGAGACCAGTACATTGAGGTACATGAAAAAAAAAAAACTAAAAGTTTATTCGCTTTGAGCTTATAATTTTGTTTTATCTAACCTTTTGATATGTCATGTAGATGGTCCCTACTTGGTGCATGAACGATCTCCCGTGCTGGAACATGATCGTGGACAGGTGGTTCACACCGGAGTTTCAGCATAGGCACGCCCAGTTGCGGGAGGCTCGTTTGGCGATGGGAGGTCCTGCACACCATCAAGGCAGCCGCAATCTCACCGTATACAAAGAAAGATGGGTACGTGGATTCTTTTATCGTATGTAACTCTCAATTTTGCCTAGTTTCTAATTATCTTGTCTTTCTCGTAGATGAAGGCACACCCAGGGCAGGAGTGCAACGACTTTGGGGCATTCCCGCATGTCCCACGAGGGCAAGGCGTCCGTCCGGACGTAACCTTCAAATGAACGACCCGCCGAGGCGCATACACCAACCCCAACGCACGAAAAGGTCCACGCCTACACGGACGCGGGAAAGGAGCGCTATTGTTCAACGAGAGGATTTGGTGCGAAGTTGATTCAGACCTATTGTTGCGGTGACATGGGCACCGGCGGATTTGGAGGTGGAGGCAGCGGAGACAAGGGCACCGGCCGGATTTGGTGCGAAGTTGATTCAGACCTATTGTTCAACGAGAGGGGAAAAGAAAGAGGCAGAGGTAAAAAGGATATTTCACTGCTTTTCTCTCTTCCGGGAGCTAGAAATGAGTATTTCACTACTTTCGGTGTCCAAGGCCATTTTCAGTGTTGTATGGCAATTTTTTCCTTATAATTATTGCATAACATATTATAGATAGTGCTACTATATATGGCTGAAGTTGACACTACATTGTTGAAGCTAGAGCTGGAACTTGGGCCGCCCATTTGAGGGCGGCCATGGCACGATCATTTGGCACGACGCGGCCGGCACCGCCTATTACGAAATATTTTGGGCCGTCGCGGCCGGCCGCGACACAAAACACGAGGGCGTGGTTGTGCCTAGGATCTCAAGACGGGCGGGCTACATGGCCTGGCCGCATTTTTGGGTCGTGCTTGGTCGGCATGGCACGTAGACACTTCTACAACTCTAATATGTAATTTTCTAGCATTTACTATACTAACTCTCATCTAATTCTTGAATAAATTATGAAAATCATTACAACTTTTACTATAATAGTACACACAAGATATATATTTTTCATATCACAAGCTAAAAAAGAAAACTAAACAGAGATATTTTTTGGGTCGTGATTTGCCGCGGCCACGACCGAAGGTGTGCCACGCCCCGGGTCATGCTTGGACCAGAGAAAATATTTACCGTCCATATCGGGCGCGCACTGCGACCGTGTCTCTCCTGTGCCTAAAGAGCACGACACGAAGCGGCACGAAGCACAAGAAAGGCGTGCCGTGCCGGCCCGGCCCAAGTCCCACCTCTAGTTGAAGCTAGTTTGATGAGATATTTCTCTTGGAAACCGTAACCTCGCTGTTTTAGGTGGTACCGAGTAATACAAGTACATGTGTTTGGTACTACCTGCTAGCACTCCAACCAGCCTCGATCTGCTTCCAATTTCAAACAAAATTTACATCTTCTTTTTGAACAAAAACTCGATTCAAACAGGGGCCGTCCATTTGCAAGGAAGAAACAAGAAAGCCTCACCGCCTTAACAAAACGGTCTCCGGTCACCGGCGGTCGCGGCCATGGCATTCCCGCGCCGTGAAGCCGGCGGGATGCTGAAATGCCAGAGCCGGCCGGTGCCGCCGACCCGAACCTGTCGCAGAGGAACTCCTCGGCGAACATCCTCTCCACCCTCCGGTCGATGTCGTGCAGGAAGACGTCGGTGTCCCCCCTCGCTGCGGCGCCCGCGCGCCATGGCCGCCGCGGTCCATATCGCGGCCATCCTCCCGGGCGCGGCCGCGAAGTATCCCTTGGGCGCGTCGATCATGAACATGTCCCACTCGAGCTCGTACACCTCGGGCGGCAGGTTGTACAGCGCCAGCGGGCACGCCCAGTTGCCGCGCACGCGCAGCAGGCCGGCCGTGGCGTTGCTGCTGCTGCTGGTCGCCGGCGGCGGGAGGCAGGCCGGGTGCTTCCTGTACGTGGCCAGGAGGGGGTCCGCCTGGTCGAGGCGCGTGCGGTAGGCGACGAGGTGCGCGCGGAGGAACGGCGACTGCTCCTGCACCTCGCGGTACCACGCTGGGTCCTCCTCCAGGAACACGGTGACGCCGCCGGGGTTGAGCGCGTGCCACAGCCTGGAGTCGCGTCCCAGCCCGAACACCAGCAGCCGCAGCGGCGCGCGGCGCCGGAGCACGTCCAGCGACAGCGAGATCTCCTCGGGCGACTGCTGCGGCACGATCACCGAGGTTGCGTAGGCCACGGCGGCCTCCGCCAGCGCGGCCATGCCCGGCGCCGCGCCGTACGCGGACCCCGAGGGAGCGGTGATCGCGGGCAGGCACGGCAGCGACAGCGACAGCGGCGGCAGCAGCTGGTACGGCGCCAGTGGCGTCGTCGTCACAAGGCTGGCCGCCAGGAGGAACGCCGCCAGCAGCAGCGCGCAGGCGCCCGCTGCGAGCAGGCCGCGGCGGCCAGGGGGCTCATTATTCGGGTGCCGGAGATGCGTCCGGCCGGCGGAGGCGACGACGCGACGCCCCCGTGCAGTGCCCGTCCGTCCTTACGTGCCTGCTCTGTTGGGGAAATCGTGTTCGGGGGTGGGCGCTGTGGATAGGCTGCTCGTTTGCTCCTTAGTTTTGCATTTTTTAGAAAAGGTTTACTTCACCTTCCCCTTGTTCCCTTCGTGTTGGGGGTACTGTTCTGTGTTCGAACTCGATCTTTGTAATTTCGTTGCATTCATAATGAAATTCGGGTAACCGTCGTGGAAAAAGGTTTACTTCACCTTTTTGGGACAGTGTAATTTGCTGTGGTTTGTTTTGGGTTAGGTCGTGTTGTTGCTTTTTGACAAGTGTAAGAAACGACGAAGAACTACAATGTTTTAAGTGCTAATCATGAGTTGACAGGTGGATGCTTGAAAAGCGTTTCAACCTAATTATCGGACTCTGCAAAAGCACGTGGCTGCTGCATATGCAATGTAGAGGTCGGTAGGCTGCAAGCACATCGCACATTTAACAATCCAAGTGGGAAACCACTCACCTTTTAACGTTTATATATTATACAATATTACAATGTAAATGTAAATACTGCACCGTGATGGGCGATTTTCATTTGAACTGATATTTATGTCATTTAAGTGGTGGTTTAGCCACCCTACTTAATTGGCTATTTAGCCAATATAGTTAGTACTAAATGATATGTGATCAATTGGTTAGTGTTTAATCTCGCAAAAAATTTGGTTAGTGTTTAATGATTATGTGGACATTTGGTGGTTTCCACCATATATTTTCCCAATTAACTACCCCTACTATCATCCACTTCATGCTGCTATTTCTTGAGACATCGAGGCTTTTATTTTAACCCATATGATCCCCTAACCAATATATAATATAAAAAAAATTTTAAAATATGTTGTCACATTTGGTGGTTTCCACCATATATTTTCATATCTACCCCTACATCACCATTTTTCATTTATTTACCTTGAGTACACCAATTGTTTATTTGTTCAAGAGAGTTGTCACCTTGAACCTTATTTAATAAAGGAACAGACTAATAAAGGACTACTACTAGAAAACATCGAGGCCCATTGAATTACTCCCTTCAGATGGTATTAGAAGTCGTTTAGGGCAAATGACGATTACTTCAAAACACAACTTTGATCTCTTATTATTATAAAAATATTTATGGAGATGTGATATATGTATACTTTTATCAAAGTATTTTTAAGACAAATCTACTCATATAAATTTTACATTTACAAACTCAACAACTTAAAAGTTATTGATGATTTATATTCCCGATGTTTGACCCAAACCTTGTCCAAAAACGACTTCTATCTTCGCCCCGAGGGAGTATCGAACTAATCGAGATCATAAGCCGTCGCCTTTACTAAAAGAGAGAGTGGCACTGCTGATACAAAGAAAAAAAGTTAAATACACCGGTGGCTCTCGAACATCCTATTAACTTTGGAAATCTATTTCTATATCCCTAAACTTGTTAATTAGTGCATAGCAGGCCTAAACCAGCCATGTGGTCATTTCTTCTTTGAAGTTGTCATGAACGAGAATTGGGCCACCCCGGAGTGGCTAATTGGGCCAACGCTGACGGCCGGCCCAGGAGGGGCTGGCGGCAGCGTACAGTGGGGCCCCTGCCGTCGCGCCGCCTTCCCTCTTCGATGCGACTCGAGTTTGCTTCATATTCAAGTTAGGATTATCTTAGGTAATTTTGGTGTGCAAGGGATATCTCATCTATAAGGGAGACCCTTATTAGGAAAGAATAAATTAGGATATGCTTGTAAAAGGTATTCCAATCATTATAAGGAAACCTTATAGAGATTGCTTAGATTACAAGTCCCACTAGTCGGGCTATATAAGCAAGATGCATGTAATCTCTAGGGGATAAGCAAGCAAATAAAAAATATCTTTAAGCTCTCGGTCTTCCGCGCTTACCGCCGCCCTTCCCTCCCGCCTGTATGCGCCCCGACCATTTCCCAAAGGCGGTAGCGCACGCCGCCGGCCACCGCCCTTCCTCCCACGGCTCCTCTGCTCCATCTCGTTGCTCCGTCTTTGCCGTCATGCCCATGCGGCGAAGTCGCGGCCCGTCGCACGCATCTCGGAAGCTTCGAAGGACGGCGAACACGTGTCAATTCCGGCCCAATCTGATCGGAATCGGCGGTCGGTATCTGGAGACCGGGGCGATTCCCACCACCCATGGCTTCCGAGATAAAGGAGTTCAGCAGCGGCGCTACGGCGCCTCGACGCTAGCGTGCGGATCGACGTAAGCGCCTGGCGACATGGAGGACCGCCTCGGTCAGTATGGAGCATGCCTACACGCTCGAGGATCCCGCAGCGTGCACGGCGACCACGCTGGAGGGACGGCCAGCGGCGGCCGCCGCCCGGCAGCGTGGCCGGCCCGGGGCCCCAGACCGCCGCCGCCCCCTCGGCCTCGGACCTCGGCGTCGACTCCGACCACGCTATCCTCCCAGAGCTTTGAGGAGGCGGGATGACGCTATGCGTGACGCGACCGGCCGTCATCGGCGCTCATCCTCGGCGACACCGCAGCGACCGGCTGCCCTCTCCTCTCCTCCGACAACTACGACCGCGCAGGATTCCCCGGTAGAGATGGCGTCACCCAGCGGCGCCTCGCCCGCCCCAGCGCCACACGCGGGCGCCTCGGCTTCCTGTCCCCGTCTCGCGCCACCGCGGGCGCCCAAGACCGCTGCCACCCGCGGCATTGCACCCTCCCCGCTACGCCACGCCGCCCCGTCCGTGGCCGACGGCAACCGACGACCCCGACCGGATTCGCAAGCCGGAGCTCTCGAGCTCAACTTGGACATCGACCGACCACTACATGAGCCACGCCGCCCTCCACCTCACCTGGCTCTTGCCGCAGTCCGTACATACACTGCCCAAGAAGTCCCCCGCCGAGTGGGACGAGTTCACTGTGCGCCTGGGCGACATCACTCGCCTGGCCCGCCCGACACCGACGCCATGGCGCATACGCGCGCCGCCTCCTGTGGGGGCAAGCCGGGACGACTACATCGACGCCTTTGAGGTCTATGCATCACGCATGGATTTTGAGGGATTACGCCACCGCGGCTCAAATCCTCTTCGTCGGCGGCTTGCGCACTCCGGCTGATCGGCACTCGAGAGCGGTTCGAGCCCCGTTCGATGGAAGAGGCCATCGACCTCGCCCGCCAAGACAACGACGACGAGCCGGGGCACGACGACCCGCCGGGTAACGGCGCTGCAACGCCGGCCAGCACGGCCAGACCGCAACATCGACAACGACATCATGGCCGCCCCGCTGATCGCGCACCAGCCGCCAGCAGGCGCCTCGCTGTTGCGATGGACGCACATCGACGGCCCGACGCCGAACGACATGATCACGAAGCCGCACCGGGCCACGACGACCAACAAGGAGCCGGGATCATCTCCAACGCCATCGAAGCCATGGGGCTACCGCGAGTGGAGCCTTCACTATGGCACGTGAGGTACTTCCACCGCTACTACATCCCGCCGCTTGAGCTTCTCCATGACTTCATGATGGGGAGAACGCCCCGCCGCATGGCGTAGCAGAGTGGGCTTCCACCTTCCCAATCGCCCCGGGAGGATCAGGCGTTCCCTGTCCGTCCTCCTCCCGCGCACGCCCGACGAGCGGATCGAGGGTGCCACCGTCCTCCCCGACAACAACAATTCCGCGGCGTCTTCTTCCGCATTGGGGACGCCACCGTCGGGTGCAAAGATGGACCACAGGAGATCCAGTTTGGGACCGCCGTGAGCACGCCTAGCGACCTCCTCTATGGTCGCTCCTCGACGCACCTCCCCCATGTCAATCCATGTCACGTCTACTGCAGGGCATGCTAAGGTGACGGTGCCGACGATCTACACCTACACGCCTCCTCCGCCGACCCGCCGGATGATCGAGCCGCAGGACCCTCGGCGCCCCTCCGTCATGCGTCGGGCATGGGCGGAACGCCCCTTCGTGCAGCCCCCGCCGAGCTTCAAGTTCGGCATCTACTTCGCGACCTACACCTCGACTTTCCCCTCGCCCGACAAGGACGCCGGAAATGCGCAACGACGACAACGACAAGTGCGGCCCTTTGCCTCTTCTACTTCGGGCCCTGGAGTGGTCACCTCCCCGGACTGCCCTTAAGCCCCCTACATGGTGGATTAGGCGCACGTGGACGCCCGCCCTCGTCGAACGGTGGGGAGATGTCATGAACGTAATTGGGCCACCCCGAGTGGCTAATTGGGCCAAACGCGACGGCCGCCGGCCCGGGGGGGGGCGGCCGCGCCTTGCAGGGGGGGCCCCCTGCCGCCCGCCTTCCCTCTTCCGTGCGACTCGAGTTTGCTTCATATTCAAGTTAGGATTATCTTAGGTAATTTTTGGTGTGCAAGGGGATATCTCATCTATAAGGGAGACCCTTATTAGGAAAGAATAAATTAGGATATGCTTGTAAAAGGTATTCCAATCGTATAAGGAAACCTTATAGAGATTGCTTAGATTACAAGTCTCACTAGTCGGGCTATATAAGCAAGAGACATGTAATCTCTAGGGATAAGCAAGCAAATAAAAAAAATATCTTTTAAGCCCTCGCCCTTCCAACCGCCGCGCCCGCCCCCTGCCCCTCTCCGCCCGCCGCCGCCCCAGGCCATTGGTTGCCTCCAGCGCCACGGGCTTCGCCCGCCACCATTGCCCCTTCCTCCCACGGCTCCTCCGCTCCATCTCGTTGCCGTCGTTGCCGCCCGCGCGCCGGCGTGGCCGCAGCCCCCGCACGCCATCTCGTGGCTGGCGACGACGAACGTGTCAATTCCGGCCCACCGGAATTCGAATCGTGGAATGAATGCTAGCGTGTCGGAAAAAAAGGGATACCCTAGCTGTCTCATATGAAAAGATGATCCTCGCCCAAATAGCGCTCACTCGCAAATCCTCCTTCCATCTCTCCCTCCTCGCATGGCCGAGGGAGGCAGCCACCGCGCCAAACGCGCGAGCGACGATGCAATCTCCGTGGCATGTCCCGCACCGGCCGCACCGCGTTGTACTCCGCCTGGGAGGAGATGTTGACGAATTTGGCGCCCATGGTGCTTTCTCAGTATCCGAACGGCGTTGTTCGACGCCGTAGGTTGCGCGAGCTCCTCGGGCGACGACGAACCGCAATGCAAAGGAGACCGTCATCCAGTTCATTTGGATTGCTCGGATATTTTTATTCGTGTGCATCCGCATCCTTGTTCAGGGGTGCAAAAGCGATTTTTTTTTCTCGATGCAAGCGGCGGGTTCATTGCCCTTCATCATGTCATTCATGTCGACGGGACGGTGAGTAGAGAGGTTGCCAAATTTTTTTTCTCGGTGGTCATGGATCACGTGGTTATTTGCCACGCGGCTTTTTTCGCCAAAGGGAATATAGCCTATTTCTCTTTAAGGCAAAGACAATTACACGATGTAGCTACAAGGGAATCCTCATAGCACAGACTACAAATTACTAAGTTAATGGTGAGTGACCAAAAAATAAAACTTATAAGAACAAGAAAAAGAGGAAAAGAAGGAGCGACCGCCCACAACATCCGAACCTACAAACCGAGGCACGAAAAAAAGATACAACAATGCAATGGTTGCCTATAAACAAGACAATGTCATGGTGGCAAGTATTCACCCAAAGCAGCAACGACGGCAAAGCATCGGTCAACAAAGACACGGTGCCCAAGCATCCGCTAGCAAGTAGCAATGGTGGCAAAGCATCCACCAGAAGAACTAGTGACAGTCAAGTATCCGCCATGGACTATGGAGACAGCGATAACGGCAAAGCATCCGCTATGAAAGCCAGACAACGATGTCAAGGTCGATTGTTGCAGGAGAAACCATTGCAAGTAGAACATAGGCACATAAAAGGCACAACGAGGCTGAGAGGACACGAAAGGAGCCACTAATGTTGGCGACCACATGGGGAGGTGAGTCATAAGAGATTCTTTAGCGACGCCTCGACGAAGGGGATGATGCCCATGGGTACCACCATGGACACCAACGCCGCTAGCCTTACAACTTGTAAGGCAGGGCTTACGCCTAGAATCTGATGCCTCCAAGAAGGTATGTGGCACCTAAGGCATCATCGTCCTCCGCTCAGTTGAAACTAAGCCGAGCTTTCGTCCAGAACTCCATGCATTGGCCACAACGACACACAAGTGCAGGGACAGGGGGCACCACCACGAGGAACCAGCGGCTACAGCTTTTGAAATGAGCACGGATCTAGGGCCAAGGGTCACCGCCAGCTCCAGCCCGGCCATAGGCAAGCAACCTATTATGGTCCTAGCCGCCAGCAACCGAGCAAGCCCGGCTAGGCCACCACCGGCCCCCCACCATCCCTGACCCCAAGCAGCCGCTAGCGCCGTCGAAGGTCGCCGGCTGCTGGCCTATGCCCCGGATCTAGCCATCCTCCGTGTGTTGGTCACGATGATAGCTTCTTCACCAATCGGGGGCGTAGGGAGGTGGAGACGCTAGATCCGGCCCCGTGGGCCTCGGATCTTCCTGGAAGGCCGCTCCACTTCACCGGTGATGAAGAGCGTAAGGGGATGGTGTCGTGGAGGAGGGAGGTGCGGACGACACCCATATTTCAGGACAGCCATTGGCCGCCACAGCAGCAGCACGCCGAGGGCAGGGCGGCGACGACGACTGGAGGGGAGGCGTGTATGGGGGCCTTGGGCGCCGGTGAGGTCACCCGTGACCCTGAGTTGCCCGTTGGGGGAAGCTGGATGGAGTTGGTTGGATTGGCTGTGCCACAGCTAATCTTATTTGTTTATGTTCACGTATTAAATTTGCATTCTATACAAACTACTCTAGAAACTGTGCATTGGGGAGAATGGTTTGTAAGTTTGAGATCTTGGTGGTATGGAAATAAACTATATGTATTTTAGTACCCTTAGAGCATGGCTAATAATATTGTCCACCAACAGGCTATATGAGTTTGCCATGTCACATACAACAAAATAATAGCCCACACATATATACAGTGGTTTGGCTATAACGCAAACTAAATCATTAATATTAAGCCAACCTCCTTCTCTCATCTCAAAAAGTTCCTAAGAAACTTGTGCATCAGGTGGCTGTAAGCTAAACAACCCACCTCTCTTATCTCTCCTTTTCTCTTTCCTCCAATAATCTCTGTGTTTAATGGACTTCTCCGTAAAACTGTTAACAAAGCTTCTCGCAAATCAGCTCCAGATATCCAAAGTTTAGCCTAGCGATAGGTTCATCAATCAATCAAATATCAAATAATTAAAGAACAATAAAAGACTGTTTTGCTTCGTCTGTAGGAGTTACTGCTTAATAATTGAGTACTACTACTGGGACACGACACTTGACAAACGACATGAAACGTACGTACGAATGGTCCGAATGTCTGTGCAAAGGACACGGACAGACACGGACACGGTGTTGGGCCAGGAACGCAGAATCAAGCTACAGGTAGTTTGCGTGATGCTGAGCTGCACTGCCGAGTGCTGGCGCAAACATGGCACATGGTCTGCTCCAAACACACGACAAATATGTCACGCAGTGGACCGCTGCCCGTTGGATCCCCTTTAACATCACTAGCCACTGCCCGCGCTTGGTGACGTGCTTATATAGTACACAAAATCTTGGGCAATATGGCAAGAGGAAGATCACATGCCTAATATCTTTTTTTCATTGCATCGCTATGGAAAGTTGGACTATTTGATATATTAGATGTTGCAACATGTTTTTTTTTTACAAAGATTTGTAAAACGAACGACATAGCGGTTGGTTGTCATTACATGAGGCCTATTTTAGGCCAGGAAATCAATGCCACATTAGTTTAAAGAAATGTTTGATGGAGTTAGGCTCAAGCAACTAACACACTACAATTCAAAGCACAAGATTGGGTGAGATTACATTATAAGTGGAAAGAGTAAGAACTACAACACAGGTACATCTCCTGATGCAGTCTACAAGATTGAATTAGGATCCACCCCCATTAGATGAAAGGACGTCTACACAAAACTATTGAAGCCAGACTTAACGCCACTAGAGCCAACGCATTACAGTGTGTGGGATTACATCGTAGGCAGAAAGAGTAAGCACTACAATACGAGTACATATCCTCCTGCGCGGAACAATGATTAAGGTTCTAGCTTCGAGCCATACGTAGTAGCTTCATTCGATGAGGGGACAATGTGTCCACTTAGATCATGCTTCTTCAAAGCTTGAGGAATCCTTTGGGAAGGATGGTATGAGAGCAGGAACCATCCCCGAGCAATGGTTGTGTGAGTGGGACGATTTCTTCTCCATCAACTGACTTCTATGTAAAAAATTACACGAAAGGTGTCCACTAGGGGAAGTGCAGGGCCCACAATCGTCGCTTGGATTTTTCCCATGGTTGCATTGGGATTCCATCTAGTATGGGACACTCCATCTCTTCCAAAGTAAAGGTCCTTCTCTTGGCCCTAGTGACAAGGTAGAAATCCTTCAACTATTGAGTGTGCCGGTCTTCGGCTTGCTTGAAGGCTTCAGTTGTTGTAGCCTCACAGCTCTCCACTCTAGTTTCTTATGCCTTAGCCTCTGTAGGTTGCAGGCTTCTAATCAGCTTCTCGGTGTCCTCCACTCTACGAATGCACTTCCTCATCGAATCGGTGGCCTGCCTATCGTACTACTTATTTTGGGAAAACAAGTAGTCACAAATGAACCATAATATTCCCTTCGTACTGGGATTAGAGGTCGTCCTGTGCGTTCGGTCCTAGAGGAGAATGGAAGTCGTTGTGCTCCTACGCACGCGTTTTGTACGCCGCTGCCCGTGCAGCCTGCGCACACGTGCTCCAGCTTTTGCAGTGAGTAAATGCTCGCCGAGGCAAAATAGATGATGAACGGCAAAAACAAACCAACCAGGAATCGAACCAGCACCCACTGTCCTGGGGACAACACTAGCCAACCGAGCTGTGTGTGCTTTAGTGCTATAATGCACCCGACACCATGGAAAAAACTACCCCTAATTAATCACTCCTTGATATGTGTAATCCTGTTCTAAACGATTTCTAATACCATTACGAAGGGAGTACAGACCCTTCAAGGGTATCCGAGTGATCCACACAGGGCTACTCCTTACCAAAGGGGCCGGGGGAGAATATCATGGGTGCACGGCATATTTGATACTACATCGATTCACAATATTGGCGACCACACTAATAGATGAGATGAAAGCAAATACACATGCCCTTGTAAAAAGTACAAACTACAAAAAGTCACCATATTGTTGCAAATACACAACCTGTCTTTGTCTTAGATGCTACAAAATTCATACTCCCTTCGTATCACTATTAGAAGATGTTTAGGATAGCGACATGGTAAATCCAGGAAAATGCGAGCACCAGTGCCAAGTCGAGGACTTGAACCCTGTTGAGCAGGTTCCACCACAAAGAACCCAACCAACTGATCTATGATCAATTCGGTGTAATACGGATTATTACTTTCACTACCTCGGACCTGAAGGCGTGCACTACATTTTATTTGGAAACATTTTACTTACTATTCCCTCCGGCCCTAAAGTATTTTAACTTTTTTGAATCTTAAAAGTTTAACCAAGATTATAGAAAAAAATTACATGAACTTATGACATTCAATAGGTGAATGAAAAATCTAATGATATCGTAAAATGTGTCGTAAAAAAAAATGATATCGTAAATGTTATTATTTTTTTATATAAATTTAGTAAAACTTGACATGCTTGTGATTCTAAAATAATGCTAGAGTAGCTTATAATTTAAGACGTAGGAAGTACTACTTAACTATATATCACTACTACATATTCGTACATTAATTATCTGATGCCGCATCACTTCCTAATCCAGTCCACCTATTAGTGATGACCGGTTCACCAAATAGGGACGACCAGTCCACCGGCAGGGAGTACTCCTTTGTTTTGATGGCTACATTGCTCTTGTTCTTGTTCTTGTTCTTTCCATATTCTAGAGCCATGAGCTCCAATTGAACTTTATTGGTGCAAGGCTTCCAAGCAATTTGTGGAGAATCCATCATCCAAAAGGTTGGTTGCCTATTTACATCATGTTCTTGTGATGCTATAATTAGTTCTTGTTAGGATGAGAGTTGAGATTTTATAATTTTGACGATCAAAATAGTACATGTGTCACCTACCAACCACATTGTTTCGAGATGAATTGATCAAGTCTTCAATTTCACTTTTGTGTAGAGATGGATCAAGAGTGGATATTTTTGTCCCGGACTGCATGGAGTCAGCAACTTTCTGTTTGTTACCAAAGCTAATGCTGGGAATGGGAACCTGGTATTCTACCCATGCAAAGATTGCAGGAATCAATGGAAATGGGCTCAACCTGAGTCTATCTGGAACCACTTGATTACCAAGGGGTTAATGCCAAACTATACGATATGGAGTGCGCATGGTGAGGTTGGTGTGAATGTTCCACTGGAAAACAATAATGATCAGACCATTCCTGCCGTGCACGAGATTGATGCTTGTTGACACTCCTTAGCGACATCACTAAAATAGCACATGGTGCTCCAGACTCCAAACTCTGCGTCGTCTCCTCCTCTCTTCGTTTTCCCCTTTCCCATTCCCATATGCTACGCTTGCACACGGTGCTCCAGCTGAGGTTAATCACTTAGCGCAAGTTGAGCTGCGGTGCAAAGAAATGGTGGAGAAAATGAAGAGAGAGGTTGGGTTACCTGCGACTGCGACTGCGAGATCGGTTGGCAAGAAGGAGCGGGGCTGCTTGGAAGTTGGACCCGGCCGGCGCGCTCGCTGCTTCGCAATTGTGAATTCTTGCCCTGCCCTAGCTAGACGCGCAAGGGAGATGAACCTTACTCGTGGGTTATTCCTGCGTTTGCACTTTGCAGACGGAATTCCCGAGCGCCCCCTTGTACAGAGCAGCCTGACAAGAGATTGGCTTGGGAGTCTCCGTCGGCCCCCAAAGTGATGCCCTACCGGCGAGGTGGGCAAGTCTTGGATTTTTTCCCCTTTTCTATTAGCACCTAAAAACCTCTAGGGGTTTCGTTGAATCGAAACCTATTCGATAATTTTAATTTAGACACGGATCAACTAAGCTAATACCCCTCCGTCCCTTTGAAAGTGTCGGTTTAAAAGTGCCTTGATCACTGTCTTATTTATTTTTTTGTATAAATATTATTTATTTTATTATGACTTATTTTATCATTAGAGATACTTTAATAATTATTTATTTAATTTATTATTTGTAGGAATTTTTTGAATAAAACGAATTATCAAACTCGATAGCCAAAAGTTAAAAACGACACTCTCGGAGGGACTGGAGGGAGTATATTATATGTTGAATATATTTATATACTTCTACTATTATTGGCCATATGAAGGAGAAGATACTTATACGTTGCAAGTATCTATAGAATCAATTTTCTTCTTAATTCACCTTACGAATTTAGGATAGACTTATATTTCAACTTCGGAAAGTTGTGAATGTCAAATTTCAAGCCAAATAGCCTAAGTCCAAACGACCCCTGGGAATTTATGGTCAAAATATAAGGTTTAAGGCTTTTCAAATTCTAAAACGGTTATTAAAAAACAAACAGAGGCAATACAAAGAGGACAAGCAGCTGAGATATAGCATGAGTTGGCTTGTACAATTTGCATTGAAGCTTGAGAAGGAGATAAGATACACTATCTGCTCTAATGCTGAACCTCATACTATCTCTCTCTTCTGTGAAGGATCTCTAATTAGCTAAAATAATATAGTCAATATTGGCAGCTGAAATTCATTCACTCAAGAGTAAAAGAAGATTAAACATACTCCCTCAGGGTTGGTATTAGAAGTCGTTTTTTGGACAAGGTTTGGATCAAACATCGAAATATAAATCATTAATAACTTTTAAATTGTTGAGTTTGTAAATGTAAAAATTATATGAGTAGATTTGTCTTAAAAAATACTTTGATAAAAGTATACATATATCACATCTCAATAAATATTTTTATAATAATAAGAGGTCAAAGTTGTGTTTTGGAGACCGTGTCGCTGTCCTAAACGACTTCTAATACCATCCCGGAGGGAGTAAGATTGCCTATAAATTAGTGTAGATTTACCATAGAAATATAGCAGCATGAAAAGTACTAGAGCAATGCCGAACGAACAAGAAGGAACCCGTATTGTTTTCACTTCCAGGATTTACAGAAGTCAAATCTAAAAAAAGAAAAAGAAAAAAAACCTTAACGATAGCTTTATGTGCATGGCTCCAGTTAGCCAAGAAAAGGTATTACTATTAGGAGACTCATGGTACAAACAAAAACAAAACGAGGCCATATGTCGAAATGCTTCAACTTTCCCACTAATGGGCGTGTTTGGATCCTTTAACTTGGTTAGAGTTAGAGTTACTTTCTAACTCTAACTATAACCCTCAAGTAACTCTAACCCATAGACAGTTTGGATGACAGGGTTAAAACAGGGTTAAAAGCACTTTTCCAATCACTTTTCCAAATTGGTGTGCCTTTGGGTTGGTGGCCTCTACCAAAGTAACCCAAATATCACCCCCTTGAGGGGTTACTTCTTTTTGGTGGGTTAGAGCCAAAATAACCCAATCTAACCCATGTGTTTGGATGTTTTTGGGTTATTTGAGACAAAAATAACTCAATCTAACTCTAACCCTGGCATCCAAACAGGGCCAATGTATATTTTAATACTCGGTTCTCTGAACAGAATATATGGCATTTCAGACAACTACAAGCTAGGGATAGTCCTAAAACATAGGCACTCACCACAACTGTTAACACCGAAAATTGGTAAGCCTCGTCTTTGGATCGACATATTAAGATATGGCAAACGGGGTGATGAGAGCGCCAAGATGCTAATAAGCAACAAGAAAACCGGGGCACGCGTATTAGGCACCGTAATTTTGGTAGAGCCTAAGTGACGAATGGGCCAAAGATGTGAACAATTCGGCAGAGTCCGCTCGCTAGCGACTCGTTATCGGCAAAGACTATGGCATTCGGAAAAAAAGTCGTTCTTTGTTCGGCTAAAAGGGCTGAGGAAGATTTGAGCACGTAGTGATTCGACAAGGCTTCAAGATGAGATATCCTGGAAAAGGCTCGTGTCACGTGCGACCTCAAGACTCCGAGAAGACTTGGGGGACAATGTATCTTGGCTAGATATTTTCGTTATTGTATTCGTAATCAGTTAGGACTCATGTCAAGCCCGGGTATAAATATGAGACCCGTGGCAACCGTAAAACAATCTACCAAATCAATACAACAACAAACCGGCTCCAGCGCCACCCCTTTCGAGTCCCGGGCCGTGTCGCCGATCAATCTGCGAGGGATACATCGACCCGTCGACCTCCGTAAATCGCCGGCAACCTTACATTATGTTCTAGTATCGTGGCGGCGGATTTAGATCGTGATGTAAGTAGTCTTGTCACCATGCTTAGTATCGTCGGCGGATTTAGGCTATGGAACAAGAGGGTTCTTTGTTAGATCATGAGTCTTGCGGCAGGCTAAGGTCTAGCTTGGAGCTAGTTATCGGCTTCGTTAGATTTGGCAATCTAGTGAATTCATTAAGTTACCAAGTGGTGCATGCTTCTTGCTTATTTATTTTATTATGATTGCACACACTTTTGCCCAATTTAGATTGATACGGCTCGGCTTTATCTTTTGTTAGATCTAATTGTCATCAATGCTTTCAATGTCTATCTCAGTTTGTCATTAGATCTATTTGCTTACCGTAGCCGAGCTTAGATCAATCTAAGTTGTTACATGTTGTGGGTTCGTACACGTTTAGTCATGAGTCGTGCGGCAGGCTAAGGTTTTGCGTGTGAGTTCCTTCTTTATGGACCATGATTCGGCAAGCTTGCCGAATACAGTTATGCATCTACTTGTAGCTTGCATGTGTAAGTTTACCTATCGTTAGAGTCTAGTCTGGCAAGCCGTATCATGCGGTGGATTAGCTTGTTGCGGTGTATCATGCGATGGATTCTTTGTTAGGGCGAAAAAGGGTTTAGGATGGTTAGTCGTGCGGGCGGACTAATAGGAATAGATCCCTGTCTTTACTTTAGATTAGGCTTGCATGTGTACTTTACTTGTATATGCATACACGCCTCAACGAGTAATGAATATTTGTAGATCTATTTAGATGTATGCGTGCTTTTAGCATGTCATGGTTAGATTGTATCGTGCGGTGGATTGATCTAGTCATGGGAAGTGGTTTAGATCTATAGCAAGTCGTATCATGCGGTGGATTAGCTTGCAAGGGTTTAAGCTTGACGGGTTTAGAAAGGCTAGACGTGTGGCAGACTAGTTGGGTGAAACCTATGCATGTGTTATTTAAATTAGATTTATATTTATGAGTTACCTGCTTATGTACCATGTTATCAACTGATTCGATCTATGTAATAGAGCTTTATGATATCATATCTTGATGATCGACTTACTTGTTCAAACATGTCTTCTTTATGTTCATTCGGCAACTATTATTTCTTCATATCTTTGCTTACCGAATGCATTCATAAACCTGTCGACAGATAGCTTTCATAGCTATATGTCATTATAACTGGCCTTAAGGCCGTACATGCGGAACTGTCTTGGTCACATCAGGCATGTTCCAGATCTCACGTTACCTCCCTTGTCAATTTACGAGGTCAAATTGACTCGGCACGCAGCCGCACAAGACACTTCGGGGCGGTCGAAAGAAAAAAGCTAGCTAATCCGGGTTTGTCGCTGTGTGAGGCACAAGAGGCACTTTTTTGTGTCAACAACAACTATTCTATCCACTATCCCAACGAAATACATATCAACATAACTACCTTCATTAGCATAATGATCTGTGTGCTATTGATAAAAAAAATCCTTTCAATTGTAAAATGGAAACACCTATTAAAACTTGCAGTTTAAAACTAAGCATGAAGACGCAAACATCAAGAACAAAAACCAGACTGCATTTGACTGTAGTATCATCAGTTCGTGTCAATTAAAGCATAATTTGTGAGCATAACTTAGAACCCTATATATATTTCCTTGTAGCACTATTATTCAAGGATCATACGATCTTCGAGCACTTTGGACACAAGATACGGCCTTTGGATCTGCACTTTGTGCACCGAACCAAATTGTCAGTCTTGGCTGGAAGATTAAAGGAAAAAATCCACATTACCTCTCTCAATTTTTTCGAAAAAGTCCGCTTTTGCTCCTAGAACTCTAAAACCAGGTAAAATACCTCCTTCAACTTTAAAATCGTTCAACTTACCTTTTAAAGGTGGTTTTGTCTTTTTTTTTTTTTTATTTATTTCGGCTGAAACTTTAAAAATCATAGTAAATCAAAGAAAAAATTATCAAATAGAAAATTTAATTTTGTTAGACTCCACATGAATAGATCTAAACATTGAATATATAAAACAATATTATTTAGTATAGATTTTGTGTTGTAGCTTTAGATCTATGCTTATATTTCAACTTCGAAAGTTGTGAATGTCAAATTTGAAGCGAAATAGCCTAAGTCCAAACGACCCCTGGGAATTTATGGTCAAAATATAAGGTTTAAGGCTTTTCAAATTCTAAAACGGTTATTAAAAAAAAACAGAGGCAATACAAAGAGGACAAACAGATAGTTCCTGCGTTTGCACTTTGCAGACGGAATTTCCAAGGAATCGAAGCAGCGCCCCTTGTAGACAGTAGAATTGGCTTCGGAGTCTCCGTCGGCCGGCCCCAGATGCCTGGGCCACATAGGCGGCCGGCGGGGTGGGCAAGTGCCGGATTTTTTTTTTTCCTTTTCTATTAGCACCTAAAACCCTCTAGGGTTTCGTTGAATTGAAACCTACTCTGATAATTTTAATTTAGACACAGATCAATGAAGCTAATTTATTGTATGTTGAATATTTTTATATACTACTGCTATTATTGGCCATGAGAGAGATACTTATACGTTGCAGAGTATCTATAAAATCAATTTTCTTCTTTCACCTTACGAATTTAAGATAGCCTGGCCTTATATTTGAACTTTGGAAAGTCGTGGATTTCAAACTTTAAGCTAAATAGTCCAAACCACCCTTGGAAATTTATGGTCAAAATATAAGGTTTAAGACTTTTCAAATTCAAAAACGGCTATTAAAAACAAACATAGGCGATACAAGAGGACAAGCAGCTGAGATATAGCATGAGTTGGCTTCTACAGTTTGCATTGAAGCTTGAGAAGGAGATAATTTATCTGCTCTATTGCTGAACATCATACCATGTCTCTCTTCTGTAAAGGACCTCTAATGAGCTAACAATATTGGCAGCTGAAATTCATTCACTCAAGAGTTAAAAAGATCAAACATAAGATTGCGTATAAATTAACTTAGATTTAGCATAGAAATATAGCAGCATGAAAAGTACTAGGGCTATACCGAACAAACAAGAAGGAACCTGTATTGTTTTCACTTCCAGGATCTACGTACAGAAGTCTCTTAAAAAAAAAACTGAATGCAAGTCTTAGCAAGATGATAACCCACGACACAGCATGCTATCTACACTACACAAAATGGCCTCCAGTCAACATACGGTAAAATTTGCTTTGCCGGCAGAATATGGTACGCTACTCGAGGACGGTATTAGGAGTCTGTCAAGTGCGAACGCTAAAGTACACGTAACCAAAGGGAAGATGAACGGACAGCCTGTTTGCGTGCATGGAGAGATGCGCCGCTTCTTGCCACCATTTGAATTTAAAAAAATGCTAGAAACTTGCAAAACTAAAAAGTCAAATTAAATTTCGATTCTTGTGATCAATTCGCTTTCAATAAATCCTTCAAAAAAGATCTCTTATATTTAATAACATAACAAGTGGGCCCCATTGATAATGGTTGGGATAGAGATGTTGTAAAAGATGTACGAAGAGACAAAGTGCATAAAGTAGACTTGATGATTGGGATAGAATATTCTCCAAAGATGAAGTTAAAGGCGGATAGTCTTTATGTGCATGACTCCAGTTAGCCAAGAAAAGGTATTACTATTAGGACTCATGCTCCAAACAAAAACAAGACGATGCCATCTGTCGAAACGCTTCAACTTTCCCCCGCTAATGTATATTTTAATACTCGGTTCTCTGAACAGAATATACGGCGTTTCAGACAAACCACAAGCTAGGGATGGTCCTGAAACATAAGCACTCACCACAACTATTCTATCCACTATCTCAACGAAATACATCAACATAACTACTTTCATGAGCATAATGATCTGTGTGGTATTGATAAAAAAAATGTTTTTCCTTTCAATTGTAAAATGGAAACACCTATTGAAACTTGCAATTTAAAACTAAGCATGAAGATGCAAACATCAAGAAAAAAATCAGACTGCATTTGACTGTAGTATCATCAGTTTGTGTCAATTAAAGCATGATTTGTGAGCATAACTTAGAACCCTATATTTCCTTGTATCATTATTATTCAAGGATCATACAATCTTCGAGCACTCAGGGCACAAGAGACGGCCTTTGGATCTGCACTTTGTGCACCGAACCAAATTCTCAGTCTTGGCTTCAGCTCCAAGTGATTCGTAGAGATCATCTATCATGCCTAAATTAAGTATGCCTCCTTTCCGAACTGAGCCTATTCCTTTGCACTGTGAGCATGCTACAATCTGAAGATCACCGCACCTTTTACACATACCAAGTGACCTGCAGTGGATTTGTACATTTGTCAGACAAATTATAGACGAGTGATTGTTAAGGATATGCAGATTGCAGAGCACTTTCTGAACTTACAGTCTCCTACTCTTATATATGCCATATCTTTTCTCATGGTGAATTTTATGAACATAAGTCATCTACTGATTTTTTTAAGAAAAAGGGAATTTTATTCCTTTCCTCTGAAAATAAGTTATCTACTGATGAAGTGATAAGCTACATACATCTTTTTCTGAAAAAAATTTTACAATGATGGGATCCAGTTTCAGTTTCATTTCCTTATGTAACAGCTATGCGACTCAATATGTCAGCCCTCGTGCTGTAGCAGGTTAACTAGATCCGGAATCAAAACATTTTAATCAAATTCGGAACACGTCCTGCGCATATTTGTAATGCATACAGCATAGTACTTATTTCTCACGGAATTTGTTCAAATCCCCATCCTTCCTGCTAGTCCAAATCAACTCCGCGTTCTGTTCCCAGCTAATCATTGTTCGAATTACTTACAGTAAGAGCACATCTATCCGATACTATAAACAGAACACATGGGGCCGGCTAACCAAACAAGAAGACAGAAAGAGAGATGGGAATGGAAGATACCTTCTTTGGGAGGAGGCAATGAAGCCGTCGACCTTGGGCGCAGCGATGGTGGCGCCGAGCAGCAGCGCACCCACCACCAAGCCGGCGATCTCGCTGCTGGTCAGCCCCCATCCATCTCTTCTCCCTCAGCTCTGGCCCTTGCTGAGTGCCAACTGGGGATGGATGGGATGGATGGGCCGTAGGCCAGCTTGATGAGGTTGTGAAGATCGGTCGAGGGAGCTGACTGAAGGCTGAGGTGGGCCGTAGGCCACGGGGAACATGAGCTTGGGCTAAAAACATAGGAAGATTTAAAAAATAAAAAGCCCATCTAATGTACCATTATTGCCCCAGAGTCCCAATACTCTGTTACTTTCGACTCCAAAACACAGAGTCCCAATACTCTGTTACTTTCGACTGCAAAACATAGATCCTTTTCTGCCTCAACTGTTCGAGGTCTTTTCTCCCCTAAAAAACTAATAAAGGCCTTTTTGATCTATTATAAATTTAACTAGCAAAAAGTGCCCGTGCGATGCAACGGGAGGAAAAAAAAAAAGCTATTGAATATTATTGAAAAAATGATATCATAAATCCAAAATCCATAATATAAATTTATATAAGCCGTACCTAGTTTGATATCTTTCCATATTCTTGTAAAAGAACTCAGTTGTCCAATCAGGACTCGTTTCTTAGTATGATTTGTTTAATACAATCCATGGTCGAAGTTGGACTCGTATGTCTGTTTAGGACTCGTTTCCTAGTATGATTTTGTTTAATGCAATCCATGGTCGAGTTGGACTCGTATCTCTGTCTAGAAAGCTGGACGTTATAAATTTATTATTAGTAGGTATAGATATAGATAGATTTATGTACCTTTCGTATTTTCATATTCACATGCATATTTAATTGAATGTAAAACATGAAAATAATTAAATGGAAACACGCGACGTCGTCCCAATAGAATGTGTGGAAAATAAATAAAACGGTATGGAAAAAGAAAAAGTACCGGACTTAACCGGAGCCCGAGAAAAGAAGGAAAGAAATCGAAAAAAGCAAAACTTGTGAACAATAAAGGAAATCGGGAACCAATTGTGAGTATCATGACCGACACACACAGGATCGATCTCTATACGTAACGTGTCGAGTAGTCGGAGTATCTTGATCGGTCGCGCACTTCGATCAAAGCAGCATGGTCGGCGAGTTGAGCAGCATGGAGTCGGCGTGATGTGTGGAGGCGTGAGAGCGGGGTCGTATGTCGATGCGTGAGAATGGAAGGAACTTCGAACGCTCAAGGAACTCCCCAGGTGGCCAAGGTCAATTTATATAGGGGCTAAACTCAAGTAGTCGGGATCAACTCCATGACCAAGAAAGGAATATACAGATTGCAACGAATCTCCTCAACACGTAGCTCTAAAATCCATTAATAAACCGGGCCACATGTAAACGTACATATCCATATCTCCACCGTTCGGACAGAGTCCCGGCAAAAAACTGCGTGGTGAAAAAAGAGGTGGAAAACGGTGGTGAAAAAAGAGGTGGCACTGAAATTTTCTCTCTTTATTAGTAGGTATAGATATAGATTAATACTTCTGCTAAAAAAATATTACTCTCTTTATTCCGAATTATATGGCGCTTTGGCTTTTTATCGTGCGTGGTTTTATTTATGAATCTAGATGTTATGTATGTAGAAAATTCAACAAATATCAGCACAACGGTACACAAAATTGATGGTATTATATCACTTATATTGATGGTCTTAAAAAATATTGTAATCATGTTCATCTGAGTTATATTGATGGTCTTAAAAAATATTGTAATCATGTTCATCTAAGTTATGTTTGATCTGTTTTTTTTATCAAATATCTACACAATGGTACACAAAATTGCATCCAGGATTAATCTTGGCTACACAAAAAGCATTATGGTGCGTTTGGATGTCGATATTGGGAGGCTTGGCATTGATTGGGTTCAATACCAATTTAGACATGTTATTGTATTGAGTCACAATTCGAATGCTATTGTTTGGATGGCCACCTGTATTCATACGAATCATAAGAAGTAATAAATTCAATGCATGTTTTGGATGTGCAAAAGCAACAAATTGGAATTTGCTCGGCCATAGAGCTGCTGCGCTCATGGAAAGAGGGGAGGGGCCCAGCTTGCCGCTTCATTTGGTGGAGGGAGGGAAGGGCGGCGCGCTCACCGCCCGCCCGCCGGTGGAGGGAGGGAAGGGCGGCGCAGCTCGCTGGCCTACGGTGGAGGGAGGGAAGGACAACGCGACCACGACCAAGGAAGTAGGGCGGCTCGCCCCGCCCGGTGGAGGGAAGGAAGGGTGGCGCGACTCCCGACCAAGGAAGGGAAGGCTAACTCACCCGCTCTCCGCCCCGTCGACGGAGGGATGGGAACGTGGCGTGACGCGCCTACGAGGGAGGGTAGCGCCGTCGCCGCCCTGTCAACAGAAGGGGGAGCGCGCGCGACTCGTCGGCGGCGGGGGAGGGGGAGGGCACACGACTCACCGGCAAGGGAGGGCGGCGCGGCTCGCCGGCGTCGTCGGTGGAAGGAGAACGCACCTCGCCGCGAGGGAGAGGAGGGGCGGCACGGCCTGCGGCAGGAAATCGGGATGGATAGGAGGGTGACAAAGCGAAAGACGGTGAGAGGGAATGCCACCCAATTCGGGGCGCGGCTCCACATTGAGACTGGGAGCGCGTTGGGATGAATACCGGTTGGCATTGAGCTCGAATTCCACCCGAATTCCACCGCAGCCAAATTCCGACCCTTAATGTCTACTTCCAAACGCACCCTTAAACAATTTGCGACAAAGATATTGTACAATTAGTCTTTTTAACTATCTATATGTCGAGAGACGAGGCATTTGCAGCGACTCCTATCTATGGATTGTAATGTGCCCTTACTATACACAAAATTTTTTTTTTGTGACTTATACACAAATTGAGATTTGTGCCACTATTTAAACAACTATCCTATACATTTTAGGGGCCTTAAAAATTAGGATGACCCTGTTCTTATCCATTAATCATTACGTATTATTTTTTGGGGCCTAGAAAATTGGGACGTCCTTGTTCTCATCCATTAATCACTATTAAAGCATCCGCAATGGTTAGCTATTTTGGCTAAGTAGATGTGACGTCTGCGAAAAAAGTAGGAGAGAGAGTAGTCACTAGCTATAGTCAAATAACTAGACTATTTTATGTAGTCCAAAAACATGTGAGAGGAGCGTGTGGGTCCAATAATATAAAATAGTCTTTACTTTTGTCTCTCACCTCTACATAGCACTAGCTATTATCATTGCGGACCTCCTTAGGCTAGTTTCAATGAGGTTTCAATGACATTAAATGGGGTGCCACGCCACTAGATTTAGAGTTTTTTGAATGAAACAAGAAGGAGAAAGAAGGGAAACGTTTTTCCCATTAAACAAATCGGCATCGTTTCTGAGACGTTGGAAACCCCAATCACCAATATTAATATTTCAAAAATTACATAGAAAATGTGTCTAGTGCCCTTCCATCAACAATGTTGACGCACTGCCCCTCTCCCTCGTAGCTATATCCGCCAGCGTTTTCTATATATATATATACACACCATGTCTCATGCCCGTGACGAAGTAAAAAGAAAAAAATCAATGGGTTCCGAGATGCAAGTGGTAGAATCATCTCTTGTAGCGCCGAGCATGGAGACGCCGAGGAAGGGCCTGTGGGTCTCTTCCCTGGACCTCGAGCGTGCAAACAGAGGCCACACGCCGCTAGTATATTTCTTTGAACCGAGGCCTCGCAGCTCCACGGACGACGGCGCCGACGACTTCTTTGATCCGAGCAGGCTCAAGGAGTCTATGGCCAAGGCTTTGGTGGCCTTCTACCCCCTCGCTGGCCGCGTCGGCGTCGACGGCGATGGCCGGATACAGATCGACTGCAACAGCGAGGGGGCCCTCTTTGTGGTCGCTCGCTCTGAACTTAGGCTTGATGACTTGGACGACTTGAAACCGCCGCCAGAGCTGTGGAGGCTGTTTGTTCCTCGCATCGAGCCTTCGTCCATCATATTAGCCGTGCAGGTAATTCGGCTGTACTCCCTCTGTCCCGTGGAGTTGATCGTTTTTTTTTTTGAACTTCATATTTGGTCATCCGTCTTATTCAAAATATTTATATAAATAATAAAATAAATTAATCAATATTCAAGTATCTTTATTGATAAATTAAGTTATAAAATATAAATTATATTTGAGCAAAAAAAATTTGAATAAGGCGAATCATCAAAAAGATGGCGACGAAATTTAAGGTGACAAACTCAATGGGACGGAGGGAGTACGTATTTCGTTTTGATTTGATTCGATTCAATTCAATTTCATGCTGCTGCTGCTGCTGCTGCGTGCGTCCAGGTGACTTTTATGAAGTGTGGAGGGGTGGTTTTAGGGACTGCCATACACCATGTGGCCGTCGATGGCGTGGGCGGTTTCCATTTCATGCAAACGTGGTCGGCCTTCTCCATGGACGGCGATGACGCCACTGTGGAGCTCCCCTGCCACCAGCGCACTCTCCTCCGCGCGAGGTCCCCTGCTGTCGTCCACCCTGACGCATTATCAGTACTGTACCGCCCTAAGATGACAAGCAGCACGGAGGCCTCGGCCTCGGCCTCGGAGCCGGCCGCAGCCACCACGGCCAGTGTCCTTGTCATCTCCAACGACCACCTGGCGTCGCTCAAGCGCATCTGCGGCGGCACAAGCGCATTCTGCGCCGTTGGCGCCCTCGTGTGGCAGTGCGCCTGTG
>JADLZK010006624.1:0-25707 GCA_015847255.1 Hyparrhenia diplandra | reverse complement strand
GATCCTCATCACTGCATGCTATGGTTGCTCTTATACCACGATTAAATCTGTTCGTCATTGTTCTATTTCGTTTCTAACGCGATAAACTCTTGAGGCACTCGACAGCCGACACTCTGAGGCTCCCTCTCCCAGCCTATTGGATGCCCTACCAAACGACGGAATCTCAAGTGTGTCGGCTTTGCTTTGCATGATCGATGCTAATTCGATCGACAGCTTTGGCAAAAGGAGGATATGATCCGGCAGTACAAGATTTTATTGTAGTGCAGATTAAAGAAGCTGCTTCAAATCCAAATTCCAAAGCAGAGATATCTGTACTGCTGAATGTAGGGTAAAGAGAAGCCAGGCTGTTGTACCCTGTGACCCTACGGTTTGCGAAAGCATTTTAAGTATCGGGTATGGCTATCGGTGTGTCATAATGCTACCAAACTTAATTGTCTTTTCGCGTTTGCAAAGCCCATTAGTACCTATAAATATATTATATACTTGCCTTTGAGTTCTGACACTAAAACATAACCAAGCTTCAGAACCAAATCTTTTAAACTTGAACATTTAACACGAGCTCTACCTACCACTCAACCTTTCGTTAAAGTTGCACGGCAACAAAGCGTTTTCAGTATCGAGTATGGCTA
The DNA here is from genome assembly GCA_015847255.1 of Hyparrhenia diplandra. NCBI lineage: Eukaryota > Viridiplantae > Streptophyta > Magnoliopsida > Poales > Poaceae > Hyparrhenia > Hyparrhenia diplandra. The sequence goes on along the minus strand of JADLZK010006624.1, from coordinate 25,078 downwards.
TCGGTGTGCGTTGGATCTAACTTTGAGCAAGAACAAAAGAAGAAGGAATGCGGCGAAGGTGATTTCGCTCGATGAGTAACCTTGAGCGAAGACAATCACGATTCCGCAAGAATGACGAGCGAAGATTGGGGCGAAGTTGGCGAGGGTAACTTCGTTAAGTATAAAATCCAGAAGATTGATGATTCAAGAATTCAGGCAAAGACATTAGAAACAACTTCGCTAGAACAAGAGAGTTGAAATATTTCATATGTAAAATTTTATGTTTTTCCTGTTTTACAAAGTCAGGGTCCCCTCAACTATTGAGGGTAGACTACATCACCCCTAAACTATGAAACCGATTTTCTACCCCTAAACTTTGTAAAACCGGTCAAATAACCTCTCAAGCGGTTTTGGGCAGTGGGTTTTGCTGGTTTTGTCTTTTTATTTATTTTTGTTGAATTTTTGAAAAAATCACAGTAAAACATAAAAATCATAAAATGGAAAACCCAACTTTGTTAGACTCCACATGAATAGGTTTACACAAAGAACATATATAATATGGTATGCTTTAGTACAAAGTTTTTTATAGCTTTATATATATGCTTTTCAGTAATTAATTGGAATAAACTTTTATACTAAAGTGTATCATATTATATATTCACATTGTAGATCCACTAATGTGGAATCCAATAAATTGGATTTTCTATTTTATGATTTTTCTATGACTTACTCGATTTTCAAGGTTCAGCGATAATTAAATAAAAAAAGGTAAAACCATCGTCATTGTAGCAAAACCATCGTTGAAAACCGCCTAGTGGGTTATTTGACTGGTTTTGAAAGTTCAGGGGTAAAAAAATTTGATTTCATAGTTTGGGATAAAGTAGTCTAGCCTCAATAGTTGAGGGGCCATGCAGACTTTTTCCAAACTTTAATTGTCTTTTCGCGTTTGCAAGGCCCATTAGTACCTATATATATAATATAATTGCCTTCTGAGTTCCGACACTAAACCGTAACAAAGCTTCGAACCTAGCCTGACTCAGGCATATGATTCAGAATCTAGATTAATAAAGTTTACATCCCTCCTTTTTTCTGTGAATCTTCAATCTATTGTATTTTATATCACATTTGTGTTAATTTGTATCTCATCTAAAGTGACACTGTGGCGTTACCACGACCAAAATTGTTACATCAGCACGCAGTGTAATACGGAATCTTGGAACTATAATTACCTGCAACAAATTTTGTCCCATATGGATGCTTAATACGACCGCTACATGCGTGACAGCTCGAAGTCCCGATTTTTCACTTATCACATAATCAATTTTCCTGTTTAACTCATGACATCCACCTACAAAAAAGCAACATCAAAATATCGAATAAATTGCTGAGAAAGTAACAAACACATACAAACATAAATAAACACCCTATAGTAATTACAAATAAACAAGCATATTTATCAAAATATAGATACAAGTGTATGGAGCAACTCACAAAAAAATGATTAGGTGAAAAAGATAAATAGGTCGACAGTAACAAACATATCAAAACAAGAATCGTTGAGGTTGTGGATAGAGCTGACACACACGGTCTCTCTATCTCAGAAGATCCGGACCCAATTTAAGCTCTACAAAGTACAAGCTCTTCTTAGTCTGACCATCCTCCTCAGCCCTGGCAGTAAAGTTGATAACAAAACAGTACAAAACTCAATCTTAACATGAACAAACCAAATAGAAAAGGTTTATTAGTTTATAACATTAAGACTTATCATGTCATGGAAAGAAAAAAGGGGCTTATTGTGTTCTCCTCAATATTGTTGTAGTGGTCAACTGTTAAACGGGACAATTGATGAGTTTGGTAACCAACACTCTTGCCAGCGAGCTCTGCCTCCATCTCTTCTGTGGTCAAATGTTGCTCCTTGCAATATATTCAAGAGATATTCAACAATGATGAACAAAACTCCTTTTAGATATCCGTAAGTGCAATCAAGCTCTAAGTGAGTTTTGACATTCATAACCACCGAATTAGGGAACTAATGAGATTTGTTGTGATGTGATCACATGTAGGAAATAAAATAAGCAGTTGATGTACAAGTTTAAAGGCATCTCTTGAGCATGATGGTGGTATTTTCATGTCAAGCCGGTTCAAATTCTTTTATATTTTGAATCTTGACTTTAGGGAATGTCGTACTATTAAGAGGGATCCTAGGACTCTTTGGCTCATGTGAATCAAATGTTCAACCCTCTAGCTCAGCCAAAAACATCATCTCACGCCAAAAACAGCCAGGCCAAACACGATTTACACTTTATTTGTTTTGACAAGCGCGGAACTGCCGGGCGCATTTAGTCTTGAATGACTTGCCAAGACTTATCGACCTTTGGGGCATATCGGTTATAAATACCTTCAGTACCCTTCCCACAAAAGTCACCTGCCTCACTCATCTTCAACCTCAACGCAAACACACAGAAGACACACCTCTTGCTCTCTCTCTCTCTTCCTCCATTGAAGCACCTTGAGCTCCCAACTCAATCTCTCACTTCCCACCATCGATTCTAGAGAGAAAAGTGTGCAAACTTTGATTGGAGGGCTGATCTACTACTTCCCCACTCAAAAGAGCATTTGGTTCATGTTTGGTCGGGAACCCTAGGGTTCTTTACTTTTGAAGCTTGCTCCTAGACGGCTAGGCGTCGCCCTTGAGCTTGCCAACTCGTGTGGCAGCCTTGGGAGGTTCGTAACCTCACTCGAAATTAATAAATTACCGCACATCTCTAGGGTTAACTCTCTAGACTTGTGAACAAGGGAAAAAGCTAGCCTTTGTGGTGGGCTAAGCCTTGTGTGGCAACCTCAATAACGTGGAGTAACCCAAATTTGGTGGAGACGGTGAACCACGGGACTGTTGACACTCAATTAATGCATATTTTGTTACCACCGAGTGAATTAAAAAGACAATAGTACATGTCAACTCCCAACCAAATATTATTTATCTCACGAGTTCCACGAGTTTTGGTGTTCCAGTTGTTTTGCAGGAATGTTGTGGAAATACAAATAAAGTATGCCAAATAAAGTGGAAAGTGCAAAGTCGAAATACGCCAAAGAGCAAAGGAAAGCCAATAGGCCAAAACCACGTCAATCAAGCCCAAGAAGTGGAAGCCCAAATCAAGTTCGGGTCCGGTTTGGACTGCGGGACCACCCCAAAGTATTTTGGGCATAACTTTCTCATACGAACTTCGGTTTTCAGCGATCCACCACTTTCGAAACGAAGCTTACTCCGAGGCCCACACACTCCTACAAAGTTTCAGCCCAAACGGAGCCAATTTGGGGGCGGCCGGCGCAAAGGGGCGGCCGGCCCGTAAAATGAGGCTTGAGGGCCCATCTTTCTCTGGCGGTTCGTCCCCGGTCCGTAGCGGCGGTTGCATGCGGTGCATTTCGGTTCCCGCCATGTTTTCCCCAAAACACCACGAGTGGAGCATGACCACCCATTTTCACCTCTCCTCAACTATAAATATAGGGGCACCCCCTCCATCTTTACACACACAACACACTACACACTTGTGCTTCAATTTCCACATCCTCCACCATGTAGTGGTGTCCCTCTAGGTGTTCTTTACCTAGTTGTATAGATTAGAAAAGAGGAAGAGAGGAGAGGGAAGAGTGAAGAGGAGGAGCCGGGTTTGTCGGATCCTTCTCAACCTTGTACCTCTACGGAGCCGATTCCTTTGTGAGTAATATCCGGGTTATCTTATGGTAATTTCTTGAATATTATTTTACTAAATTCAGTGCTTACTTTATTTTACTTTGGTTGGATCTCCGTTCGACCAAGGCTCTAGTTTTACGTGAAACTAGTTTCAGAACCGCTAAGCGTAGACATGGTGTCCGGGCTAGAGTTTACCCGAGATTGCGCCCAATGCTACGGAATAGTTGTGGTAGCCCCGGGGGTGACAAAATCCGACCAGGAGCCTTTGTAGTCCACCACGTGCGTGTTGGTGTTTTTTCGTAGAGCTTTTAGGCGGCCCGACCCGATTACCGTTTCCCGCTCTTTTCGAGAATCGGAAAGGTTCCGCCGTCTCAAGTAAGTAGGGTTTAGTAAGCCTGAACCTTGGTATTTAGTAATCTTGAGAAAACCTTAGAGAACCCCTCTCTACCTACAAAAATATTTATTCTACCTCATCTCCCGGACGCGTTTGATCCCTTCTAGTTCACTTCTCGCTCCCCGTGGAAATCGATACCACCTCGAATACTCCGGGTGAAAGCTACAACGGTACTTTCCATGACGCTTGCGGATTTATCGTGTGCGTTAAAAATACCAACGAGGGACAAATCCTTGTGTCACTTGAGTTCTTTACTTTATTGCATATATTTCATTGTGAGCTAGGGTTTCGTCCCGATCTACTTTGTTGTTGAGTTCGAAAGCACTTTCTGTTAGCTTTCTATGATATATTTGTAAAGAGGAACAAAGGGAATCGACTTGGCTTAAGTTTCATTCATCATTCTTTAGCTTGTTGTTCATTCTTACCGCTAGGCGCGGTAGTGCCACGCTACCCCGAACCGACAGCCAGCTTCAAAGATTTTTATAGGTCGATTTTTAGGTGCCGGCCCATTCACCCCTCTCGGGCTTCCATCGATCCTACAATATCCCCTATGCTAGATCAGTAAAATATGGCCAACTATGTTTGTACAAGAACATGATACATCTAATGGGTTTAGTGTACTTCAACTATTACATTAAGTTGCATATACAACTTACAAGAGTTCAACAGCCTAATGTGTTCTATCTTTTACCACTAGCTAAATGAATTAAAATTATTTTATAATTTAACTCTTGAAATTTACTGAGGACTTCATTGCTAGAGTAAAAAAAGAACATGGTATTTCATGGTTTGGGCGATCAACAAGAATCAAACAAGTCTATCGAGGATTATTTCATGGTATTTCATGGTATTTTTTCTAACATGATTATGTGTTCTACTAACCGTTTTTGTGTTTTTTTAGAAAGGTTAAGTTTAACATATGGTGTATCTTGAGAGGGCCTTGGGGCTCGGAAGGCGAGTTTGATGTCGTTCTTGTCATATCGATCGACTACGATAGAACCTAGCCATTTGCGCCTTGGACTTGTGGAAAAAAATACTTATCCTCCTCTCTTAAGCGGTAAAACCTCATCACTAATGTCTAAAATTTGTCCTCAAGAAGCTCCTCCAATGTCAATTGTCATTTCCTCGGGAAGGGTGCGGTAGGATGCGGGGATACTCCTCCATCCCCAGGGGTCCTCTTCCTCCTCGTGGGGGCTCACCTAACCCTACCGCCGACAGCGAGCTCGAACCGGCACAAACTCTGGCTGTTAAGATCGAACTAGAACCCGAGCTTGAGGTAGGCACATCTCCCCCCACCCAGGCAAGATCGGGGCCACCGAGGTCGAGGCACATTCCCTCCTCTCGCCCGGCAAGATCGGGGCCACCGGGTCACGCCTCCCCTCTCTCCCCGCCGAGATAGAGCCCGGCGCTGGACGCCTATAGAGAGATCGAGCTAAGCGACTCCACTAAGTCCCGCCAATCCAATCGGTGATTGGGACCGGTGTATCCCCGATCAACCTAGAACGGTGAGTAGTTAGCCAATTTCTCTTCTATAGTGGGTCTTCTCATCTCCGCCGCGCTCGTCGCTAGGGTTATTCCTCGCTAACCCGACCGAAAACAAGTGAGAAGGGGAGAGAGCCGCCGATGGGGACGACGGGGGCGACGCAGTCCGGGTAGGGACGGCCGGAGCGGCAGGCGATGTGAGCCCACGTGATCTTGTGTGTTGTCCCAATTCCCAGAGAACATGCCCCTCACCCTCTTCTTTGGCGCTTCAATGACGATTTCAAAGAGGCCACTAACCCTCGTCATAGCACTTGGTCTTTCCAAACTTTCAGTAAGAATTGATGAAACTCCGAGAAGGGACAATGTTCTATACGCCCCCGGACAAGAAAACATGTTGCATGGACTCTCAACTCCTTTTCGTTGTATTCTTGGTAAGATAGGATATGATAAGATAGGATCTTTGAAACTTCGGCATAGCTGTTGTAATGTTTTGTAAACATAGATATCAGCTAGAATAGGTTCGTTGGGTTCGTTAGTTTTGAATAACATAAAAAATACCGTGTTTATTTAGCTTTAGAAAGAACCTAGACGACCCGGATCTTAATATAATAGCGTAGAATACGAGAAAGGATGAAGCCCTAATATATCTTAAAGTTTAGGAGAGTGGAATGAGTCCCTTATCTACGACTAAACAAACGTAGGTTTTAGAGGGCTTTGATTGTTTGATCTCTTAAAATAGAATGAGATGTAAGTCGAGATTGGTTGGAGTTGACCTTATATGGCTATTATTTATTGTGGCTTTCTATGGATGTGAATGGAACACTTCAATGAATATGCCTATTTATAGCTACTTATGGTCACTACCGTATTGCAAAAATATTCATACTTTATCTACTTCTTAGATATTTTTAGCATATAAGAATATCTAGACCTAGAGTATCCTAGTTTTCGAATGAAAACATGGCATATATCTCATTTATGCTCATTATTTATATAGAAAGTTTCACAAATATACATTGCTATCTTTAGCACAACCATTTAATGTATACTTGTCTCTAAAATTTATGCTACTATTTTTAAATCTTTTATGCTTAGCCATCTTGGCCTCCTAAACTAGCGACAAGTTTTGCTCTTTCTTTATCTCGTACATTTTTTTTCTCATGATAACATCACTCCTCCGCCATACACATGATGCTCATCAAGTTTGTGTAAACAAAAACATGGGATGCCACACTTGACACGTGGATCCGTCTATCAGCCTACCGTCTTTCTATTTTTTTTCCTTCTCTCTCTACATCCAACCCATCCATAGAGGGCTTTTTTCTTGTCTCTCTGCATCCAACCCATCCACATAGGACTGTGTCCGCATCCTCTCCCATCTCGGCGAGTTCGCCCCATTGTTCCACAAGGCTTTGGCTAGGGCGTGCTTATGCGCTAGGTGGAGGGGGGGCACCGCCTCGCCCAAGGGGGTAGGCGGAGAATAGGCAACGTGCCCTAGATCCGGTGATGTGCCTTTTGAGGTAGGGAAGACACGCCGGCCGTGGCCGAGGCGCAAAGAGCGCGCTAGTAAGAGGCTAGCAAGGGAGCAGCCGGGGAGGAAGGCACAATGTGGTTGCAACTAGAGGCAAAAGAGCAAAGGTTTGGGAGGAGGGCGGGGCAGAGATGATGGGCACGAGGTTGCATATTAGGTTGAAACGGACTAGATAATTCCCGTCCCGAACCCACACATCTTTCTACATTTGACCCGATCGGTTTCATATTCCCGGGAAAATCTAGAAACAAGGCGTGTCGGGGAAGGAAGTCGGTGGGATCGGGCGGAAACAAGAGCACTAATCTTCCACCCCAAGATCCCGTATTTCACTCAAAAATACATGTATTTGAGTATTTGACTTGGATTTTAGAAATACAAAAAAGGTGGCCCATCCATATTTCCATCCACCCTAGCTAGTGGCGGAGGCGGGGAGGGGGGCGGGGGCCGACACCCCCAACATTCTGCCTTGTTTACATTATAACCTATGTTTAGTAACTAATTATGTAATTAGTGCATGTAGTTTGCCCTTTTAAACTTTATTATAGTTTGTATGGGTGTGTGTCGTGGTCTAATACCACCGTCCACGGTAATGGTGGCTAGTGCGGACTCGAATGGCCTAACTCAAGAGACAATGACACAGGTTTTATAATTGGTTCGGGGCAAAATCGGGCTCCCTAGTCCAAAGTGTGTTCACTATCTCGAGCCCAAACGCCGCAAATGCGGGGTGCGTACAAAGCGGATCGAGAGGGAGCGGGCTCCCAAGTCTCTAAGATTGAGGCAAGTGCCAATATGAGAGTGGTGATGCGGGTTTGAGAAGGACTGGGTGCGTTGCCTCCTTCCTCTTTTTTTTCCTTGCCCCAACTGAGAGCCCTACCCCTCCTTTTATAGTAGTAAGGGGGATAGAACATGCAAGCTCTCCGGGTTGGGGCGAGGGTAGGTGGAATAATACGACACTTGTGTATTGTCGGGGCGGAAGAGCTCTCCCAACGAGCTCGTTGATTGGCTCGAGCTATTTTCGAGCTCTCGCTGCCTTGGATGCCTAAGCCGCCGATCGTCGTTCGTGGGTGGTTGGGGCTCGGATGATGGTCATGTGTCACCTCGTCCTAGACCGAGGTTGGAAGTCGCCCCTCGGCATGGGGGTGCCTATGTCGCCGACGATGGCGTATGGGCCGCGGCGCGCTCCTCGGCCATGGTGACGGAGTTGCGAGTTGACAGACGCGACGATCGAGCTCTCTCGGTTGGCCAAGGTCCTCTCCCCGAGCTCTTGACGCCTTGATGCCGAATTGGTCGCCGCCGCCGCACGAATCCCCGTCTAGGTGGCGGTAAAGGGTCGCGCCCGACCCCAATCGTGGTTGGAATCGGTCCCATCGGATGGCGCCGATCACACCGTGGATGAGGCACGCCAGCGACGCCGCCGTACCGCGCAAGACCGTGGACGCATCGTTGGAGTCATCGTGGCATGGGCGAGCGACGGACGGGGTCGCCTTTCCGCCACCGTGCTCCGCTGCGGGCTGGGCGTTCGCCGCCGGAGTGGTTGGCCAACTCCTGTACTTGCAGCCTCCCGCGTGACGCCGTGGGACGAGCTCGTGGTCGGGCGTTTGTCGAAGCGGTTCGCCGAGCTCGAGCCTCGAGCGACCGGGAGAGGTCGGTCGGCCCGAGAGCTCGAGCGCACCAACTCGAAAAAGGTCGACGACGGAGACCTCGAGCGAGGCGGAAAGAGGTCTCCGCCGTGAAAGAGCTCGCGCACCGCATAACCTACTCTCGCAGGCGGCCATGGGCGCAACCGGTCTCCTACTCGGGGAGCGGGTCGGAGGAGAGGTCCTTGATTAGGATCCTGAGTCATGATGTCTCGAGGGTCTCGACGGTTTGGGGTCATCCAAGATATTGATCCCCACAAGAGCCCCGAAAGTTTTGGGAGAGAGAGGAGATCTCTCAAACGCCTCGCTTACGCCACTCGGTGCCGGGGTTCGTAGTCATGTTTTGGCCATGGGTGCGCGCGAGCCGCACCCGCGGTGTAGCTCGAGGCTCCGGAGAGCCGTGAGCTCTCGCGAGGCTTTTTAGTGTTGTCGTGAGCCCTTCAACCCGTTGTCTTCGAGGTCGTCGGTTCTCCGAGCTCGCCTCCCTTGCTTGATAGGCCGTCGATCGACCTTGAGGTTCGGTGCGCACCACCCGCGGCTGTCGAGCCCCCCGAGTCATCGGGAGGGACCTGCTCTCCCTTAGTGAATTTTCTAATGAGCCGGCTCGGTCGTGGTCGCTGCGGCCTTGTGGCGGTTCCTCGAACCGAGAAGCCGTCGCCACTTTACTCCATCGGTGGTTAATGCGGGCGGCCGCAAAGTGCTCGCGGTTGGTTGGAGTTATGAGAGGTTCCCGCATGTCGCTTGTTATCGGCGACGTTTCCTCGAATCGTGCATCGCGGATGGAGATTGTGGGGAAGCGACGACGCCCCCCCCGCGTGGGGAAGGCGAACCGTCGCGGCCCGGCTTATAAATGCAATGGCTCGGGTCGTGGAGGTGGCATCTCGCCTTCTTCCTTCCACACTCTTCTCCTCTTGAGCCGCCTTCGCCGGGCGGATGGAGGGTCAAGGGTCTTGACGCCGGGAGGCCCGGGAGGAGGACGCCGACGCCGCCAGGAGGGGGATTTGTTTTCCCACGCAACATGCGGCCGGCCGGCCGATCCCGGCCCCCCGGGCCATGCCTCCCCTCCCTCCGGCGCCGCCGCCCTCCGCCCCCCCCCGAGAGGCGGTGATCGCCGAGCTCCGCCGACCGCCGCCGCGCCGGGCCGGGAGATGCGAGGGCGGCGCCATCGACACCTTGGAGCAGAGCTCGCGATCGCGGGCGCATTCGCGAATGCCGACCGCTTGCCGCAGTGAGAGCGCCTCCCCTCCGCCTTTGGTCTCTTGAGTTGATGTCCGCCGCCGATCCTCCCCCGTGATTTCGCTGCGGCTACCCGGAAGAGGCGCGGATCGCTACGGGGAGCGCCCCCGTAGTTGCCGCCCCGCGGGTGTCCGTCGCGGAGCGTGACGGCTCGGGCGATGGCGTCGCCGGCGACCGGGCGCCGACTTGACGGGGGATCCACGGTTCGCGGATGGAGACTCGGTGGCGAGCTTTGGTGCCGACGCCGAGGAGTTTGAGGCCACCGCGAGGGTGGTGGTGGCCAACATCGACGCCGACGCCCCGGCCGGCGTGGCGAGTAGCCCGCCGAGTCCGGAGGCGGCGGCGGCTTCCGGTCCCGGGCGAGGTCTTCGCCACCAAGCTTAAGCTCGACAAGGACCGCAGCGCGAGAAGGTGAACGGCTCCACCGCCAACGTGTGCATCCACCCTCCAAGGTCATCGCCCCAAGCTCGAGCTCGATAAGGGCCGCAAGACGCCGACCGCAGCTTTGTGAGCTCGGTGAAGCCGTAGGACGCCGTTGCCGCGAAGCCGGCGTAGCTGGGACTTCTTCTCGATCTCTCGCTTTTTGTAGTCCCCTTACTTGGTTCATGCACTTGTGCCTACATGTGTGTGTGCTCTCATGAACAATGAAGGCGTAAGGGTTAAGTACCGATTTGGTCTTGTATGGCCGAGGTCTCGACCGTAATTAGTCGCGAGGTCTCGAGCTCGTTGGGCGAGGTGTTCGGGCCCGGGCTGTGGCGAAGCGTGAGACAATCTTGTCGATAGCGTTCCCCGAGTCCGCATCACCACCGCACGGAGGGGCCCCGGCTTGGTTCGTCGTTTTTGCCGCTCGACCCGCATGCGCAGTAGCCCCGTGTTTCTCCCTTGGCTTGGGTTTCGCCTCGGTGATGCCCGGTGATTCCCGCAGTGTGCTCGAGCGAACCTGCGGGTGTAGTCCCCCGAGGCCGCCGCGGGACGAGGAGGTCCACGCGGAGGCTTTTATAGGTTATCGCGTGTTCGCTTTCCCGCTTATAGTCAGCGAGGCCGTAAAGGGGGGGAGCTCGGACTTGGTTTTTACCTCGTTGGCGAAAACCGAGTGCTCGGTGAGTTGATAGCGGGGGTCCCGGGAGGTCAAGCTCGAGCTCGTTCGATGTGGCCACCGGGCGGACCGACCTCATATTCCAAAGGCGCGACTTTACGGTTTCCGAGCTCGTTCAAGAGCTCGTGGACTCGTGTCCTCCCTCGCTCGTGGAGGATAACCTTGAAGTCGTCTTTTTGTTTCCTTTGGCAACCCGAACACGCTTTAGGCGAAAAGCCCCGAGTTCGTTCGAGTTCTCGGGCAAGAGCCGTCGGTCTTTGCTTCGCCTTAGCGTCCCTCACTGTGGTGTTCCCGGGCGGCCGCCGAGCCCTTGTCTTTGGGCGGCCTTAGAACCCTAGGGATGGCGAGCTCGCTGTGTCAAGTTCCAGCCGTCGAGCTCGAAGATTTTTAGCCGGTGTGTCGAGCTCTCGGGCGTCTCGCCCGTGGTAAAATAGCCGTTGGGATTTTTACCGTTGGGATTTTTCCGTTGGTCGGAGTTATCCCATTAACGCCGCGGCCGCCCGGACTTCGCCCGGTGGCGATCGTGGGTTGTTGTGGCGATGGCCGCTGCGCGCGCGGAAGCGACGCGGCGTGGGGCCCCACCCGACGGTTCCTTCTCGGCGCATCCGGTCGCACCCGGGTCTCATAAATAGGTGGAAATCGGGGCGGATTCACCTTCCTTCCCCTTCCTTCTCTACGAAAAGCTAAAGAGCGGAGAGAGGAGAAGAGGTTGAAAGGGGGAGAGAGAACATACTTCTTTGTTCGAGATCCGCTTTCTCCGCCTCCCTCGTTCCACCGGTGATCCGCCTCCGCGAGCGCAAGATGGGGACGTGGCATCGCTCGGGACGGCGACCAGCGGCAGCCTGGAGCTCTGCAGCCTCGTCGGCCGGGCTCCGTACCGGCGACGGAGGCCGGCCGGTGGATCCTCCCGCCGCCGCCGCACGAAGTTCCCGATCCGCCGGCGGGTACGTGGTATCGCTCGTGGCCTTCCACGAAGCGCGGCCTCGGCGCCCCCGCCGATGATTTCTTCCCAGCTTGCCGGCATACCGGGGGCGTCGAGCTCAAAGACTGACGCCGAACGGCATCCTGGCTGGTTTCGGCGTTCACGATGTTGTGCGAGGGGTGGTTGGGGATTTCCCCCAACCGGGAGCTCTTTCGGTACTTCATTTACGCCAAGATTCAAGGCCTCGAAGAGGGTCGATGGGGGTTCCGGAGGCCCGGCCCCGATCGCCGCGGCCACGATTCAGTCGCGGGCGGAAGGTTCGCGGTTTTTCCCAAGGGCGATTTCCGACGGCGAACCCGGGGTGGAGGGAGGAGTGGTTCTATCTCAAGAACGACCCGACCACCCTCCGCGGCACACCGGAAGACATTCGACGCCGCCGAGCGAGCCGTGGCGTGAAGGTCCGCACGACCACGCCGCCGCACGTGGAGGCTGGCGCGTGAAGACGGCGCGCCGCGACGCCGGGTTGACGGTGAACCACATCGCCGAGGGGCTCGGCTCGCTGGAAGGCGCCGTGCCGCCTAGGGCGACGCCTCGGCCCCGGGAGATGGAGCCGGTCTTGCGCCGTTCCAGGGACGGCAACGCTGCCCCGCCCGCACGGCCGATCAAGTGGACCGGGTGGGTAACCCGTTGACGCAGACGGGCGCAGTGGCCCCCGGAGCCCCCTGTGTCTCTCCGAACGCGGATACGCTGGCGCCGGGTAAGAACGCGTGCTCTTATTTGTTTGGGATTGTGGATTTTTCGCTTCGAAGTTCCGCAGAGAATGAGTCCGAGCTTTTCCAGGTCGGGCGAGGTGAGGCCGTTTGGTTCAAGGGCCCACCCTCCCCGAGGGGCGATGCTCGGGAGGCCGGGCCGCGCCCGAGGAGGCGTGCTCGCCCCGATGGCGGCGCGCGCGCGACGGGGAGGCGGCCACCGCGATCGAGCGGCGAGAATCTTCCTCCGTCGCCCCCGCCCGTGGGTCGAAGAGACGGAACCTCCTCGGGGCCCGCGGGCTCGACGCCGACGCCGGCGCTTGTCGATCGCGGAGGAGCCGACGCCCCGCCCGGTGGGGCCGGTGCTCGAGTCGGCCGGGCGGTACCTCGTGCAAGGGCGGGGCCCGCTGGCCCGGTGCCGGAGCCACCGCCCGCCGAAGAGGAAAGTATCGTCACGGAGCTCTCTCGCTTTTGCTTCGGGTCGAGGGCGGGCCGCGCCGCGGTGGGTGCGCCGAGTCCGATCCGCCACTGGCGGCGTAGGGCGGCCGCGCGCCGTATCCGAGAAACGCTCGGACGCATGAGTCATCCTCGGGCCGGCACGGGCTCGAGGCCCCGATGACGGCGAGCCCGCGATGCCCGTGACGACGAGCTCAGCCCCGGCGAGCTTGAGTGCGGGTCCGGCGGGCTTGGGAGCCGCGACGAAGTTCGGAGGGGGCCTCGCCCCGCGGGCGGCGAGCATGACATCGGGCGCGATAAGGCGCTAACGCGGCTACGGCCCGTATGATGGCGCCGATGCCGCCTCAAGGGGGATCACCGACCCTCGCCGTTGACGCCGAGCTCCTCCTCTCTCGGGCCCCCGTCGGCGATTTACCGTCGCGGCGAGTCGCGCGTCAAGGCGCCCCCGGACTTGATCGTGAGACTCCGGCCGACGGTCCCGTTGGGGACCGAGGGCCGCTTTGGGGTCCCCGATGCTACCGAGATCCGGCGGGCGCCGAGAAGGAGACGGCGAGGTCCGAAGACATCTCGGCCTTGGGTGAGGCTGCCGGAGAAGATCGGCCGGAGTCGGTGGCTCATCCTCGGATCGGGGAGGCTGCCCCCGAGTACCCTCGTCATCGACATCTCCGACGCGAAGAAACGGCGGGGAGACCCGGCTGCGCAGGCCAAGATGAGGGCCCATCGGGCTAGCCCCCCGGGAAGGTGTCATGGGTCCCCCGGCGGGATCCCGCGCGGCCGGCCGGGCGAGCGTTCGGTGGGGGCAAAGACATCGTCCCTCCCGCCGGCCCCGATAGCCGCCAGCGGCGTTCAGCGCCCACCGAGGACCCCGGCGTGGCGTGTTCCGACTTGTGCAGAGGTTCGAGATCGCCATGGCCTTGGTTGTTCTCTCCTTCTTCTTATGCTTCCCCAGCTTGCTCATGTGGTTGTGCTTTTCGGGCTGCGAGATTCCATCCGAGGACACAATCGGCCGACACGGCCACCGAGGGTCGGGGCTTCATCGGGAGCTTGTTGAGCCGTACAAGGACATGAGCGAAGAGCTCGGCGCCGGCGCAGCCAAGATCAATTTCTTGAGCGCCGCACGAGGGCGTCGTTGACTCCGTCCGGGACGCGGAAGGCCGGGCCTTCGGCCGGGCGCAAGAGGGAGCCGGCCGCACCGGCAGAGGTAGCCTCAGCGAGAGGAGCGGCTCGAGCTCGCCCACCCACGAGCGGCAACAAGAAGAAGATGGAGGAGCTCGACGCCCTCCACCGCTGCTTTGAGGACAAGGAGCTCGCGCTCCTGGCGGCCGAGCAAAGGGCGGAGGCCCTTTATAAGGAGAAGACCGGAGACCGCCGAGTGCCTTTCACAACGCGACGCCGAGCTTGCGGAGTGAGCATTGTCGTCATTGCCGCGCGCCTTCATCCTTTCAATGTTTGAGGCCGATTGTCCCTTCGATGGGACCTCGGCGTATGATCGCGAGGTCGCGAAATGTGGTGCCGCTGTCATGCCACGATTATGAGAGGGACCGCTTTAACGACGAACCGTAACTTCCGCGTAACGAGCAGAGCTCTACAAATGAGCCGCGGAGAGTAAGCGGGCGACAGGCTTTTCTCAGATCCGGTCGTGATGACTTATCATTGACCCATTTTCTCGCCTTGCGGGTGAGAAGGAGGAGGGCGTCTGGTTAAGGCGGCCGGGGCCGCCGAGACCGCTGAGCGGATCTTGCTTCCGTCGCGCCACCCCGGAGCATACCGAACCCGCGCCGCAGGGGAAGGAGGCGGACTCGCCGGCGCACCATCGATCTTGTCGGTGCGAAGAAGGAGCTCGAGCGCCCTCCAGCCCGTCTTTGCTAAGGCCACTAAGAGGCCGGCGAGCTCAAACAGTGCCAGCGAATCTCTCCACCGCCACCGGGGACGTGTGCGGCGTCCTTGGTGTTGAGCGCATGGCGGACTGGTGGACCGGGTCTCGAGATCCCTCACAGCAGACCGAGGACGCCGGTCGCGTGGTTCACAAGGTCGTGAGCCGCTATCTTCGCCATTATCCAAAGATGGACATCAAAGCGGTGGGGGCGGGATGGGCGCCGGTGTCGATGACGCCCAAACCGGCGACGTAAGGCCAGCTGCCGCCGAGGTCGCCTCCGCCGAGTTGTCCGGGGAACTCTTTAAGCTCGCCACGCGGGAGGCCGGAGCTCGAACCCGCCGTGGAGGAGCCCGAGCAACCTGGGCCGAGGCCCTCGGCGGGCGCTTCGCCGCGGATGTGATGGACGAGGATCCTCCATCTGCATAGGAGATAGGAGCTCGGAGCCGAGCTAATTTTGTAGTTAGTTTCTAAGTCCTTGTAAACGAGGCTTTTATTGTGAAGTTTTTAGGGGAGTTCGTGCTCGTGTTCCTATCTTGTGTCCCTGTCCCAAACTTTTTACGAATTCATGTTTCAAAAATCGGATGACGGGCCATTTCTCGCCGCGGGGCGGGCGTATGAGATCGTTAGGCGCCGCGCCATGCTTTTCGTTAACGCAATTCGTGACTTAGTTGTTCTTAGAACATTTAAGGAAGAGGAGCGCGGACTTGTGGGCACGAGCTCGTTGTCACGATCTTTGTGAGAGATTTGCGAAAAATTGGTGTAGTAAATCGATGGGGTGTGCGCCCCATTCCTTGTAGCCCCCGAGCAAGGGCGGGCCTTTGTCGGGATGAAGGCCCGTCGTTGCTCAGTAGCTTAAGGCGTGGATTCGAGATGCTTGCACGCATCTTTGCATCGAATCGGTGTCTTATTGAAATTTTACAGCTATGATATTTCAAAATACATCTTAAGGGGTAGAAGCGACGTAGGCACCGATGTTCCATGCGTTGGTGAGGATTCGCCCTGATGGTCCTTGAGCTTGTACGTGCCCGGCCTCAATACTTGGTCGATGATAAAGGGACCCTCCCATGGCGCGGGAGAGCTTGTGCCCGTCCCTTCGTGCTTTGGACTCGTCGTAGGGACGTGATCGCCGACGCTGAAGGTTCGCCCCCCGACGCACGTCGCTCGGTAGCGCCGCATGGATTGTAGGTATTTGGCGGAGTGGATGAGCGCGATATCACGAAGCTTCGCCGAGCTGGTCCGCGTGTCTTCGAGCGCCGCTTGGTTATTATGGTCGCCGAAGGTCCGAGCTCGGGGTGAGCCGTACTCGAGCTCGGTAGGAAGAACCGCCGACCCGAAGACGAGGAAGAACGGGTTCGCCCAGGTGGCCCCGCTGGTGTGGTACGAAGACTCCACACGACCGCTGGGAGCTCGACCAGCCACCTACGGGCGCATTTCGAGCCTCCCGAAGATGCGGGACTTCACGCCCGGAGGATCATGCCGTTGGCTCGCTCTACCTGTCCGTTGGTCCGAGGATGGCCGACCGACGGTCGCGGTCGACGCTGATGCCGCGATTGCTGCACCGGGGCCGATGAAGACTTCCCCCACGGTTGGTGCCGTTTGTCGATGATGATCGAGTTCGACCCGAGGCGGTGGATAATGCCGGTGAAGAACTTGACGGTCTCCTCCGGCCGACATCGCGCGATGGGCATGACTTCGATCCACTTGGAGAACTTGTCGATGGCGACGAGGAGATGCGTGTATCCTCCTCGGCCGCCCTTCCGAATGGTCCCACCATGTCAAGACCCCGCATAAACGGAACGGCCGGTGAGCGGGATCGCTTGAGGGCTTGGGCCGGGAGGTGTGTCTCGCTTGGCGGCGAACCGGCAGTACCGCAACGCCGCATTTTACTGGAAAGTGGCGCCGGCGACGGCGGTCGGCCGATGAAGCCTTGACGGAAGGCTTTCCCGACGAGGGCCCAGCGGTGCGGCTGATGGCCGCGATTTCGCCCGCGTGGATCTCTTTGACGAGCTCGACCATCTTGGGCGGTGATGCAAACAGAACGCCGCTTGCCCCACGCCGTAGAGCTCTTCCCCCCACGAGGGCAAAGTCTTAGCCCTCCGGGCTAGCCGTCGCGACTCCTCCCGCCCCGGAAGCTCGCCTTGCTTAAGCCATCGTAGCAACGGGCACGCCGGTCCCGGCCGGGGTGGCTGAATTCGACCCAGCCCCGAGCCGGCCCGCGCTGAGTTAGCCCCGAGCCTGCGCCAAGAGCTCGTCGCCAAGCGGGCCCCCAGCCTTGTATCGGGCGCTCGGCCTCGCGGACGCCGGTGTCCATGGGGGTCCGGGCCTCGGGAGCTTGAGTTCGCGCCTCTCCCGGCGGGGCTCCCCTTGAGCCGGCGCGAAGGCTTGTGTTGTTCGTGCATGAAGACTCCGGGAACCCGTGCGGTCCGACCTTGAGCTTGGCGAGGGTGTCGGCCGTTGTTGAGGTTGCGGACGTGGTTGACCTCCGGCCCGGGAAGTGTTCCTCGAAGTTCTCGACCTTACGGGTGGTACGCGACCATCTTCGGGTTCACGCAGCCGACCTCTTTCATGACCCGGTTTTGACGAGCTCGAGTCTCCCGGACCTCGAGGTGCCGGATCTCCGAGCCCGTGCGCACTGCAACCCGTTCACCAACGCCAGATTCGCCACGTTGTTGGACGCGGAAGTGCAGGGCGCGATCGGTATTTCATGCGCACCTTTCACCGAGAGGTGAAGACGAGGCCGACGCCGGCGCCATACTTCTTCACCGATCCGTCGGCGAGAATCCGAGGTCACTCGATGTCGCCGGCCCGGGCGGCCGCCGACCGGTCCATTCGTAATGAAGTGCGCGAGCCCCGAGACTTGATGGCGTCTCACGGGCGCATACGATTTCGCTCCCATGAGCTCGATTGCCCACTTGGCCATGCGTCCCCGTGACCTCGGGGCTGCGGATGACCTCCCGAGGGGATACCGAGACGGCGGCCACCGGGTGGAGTCGGCGTAGTGTCCGAGCTTCGTCGGGGTGATGAGCAGCGCGCTGCACACGGCTTTTCGAGCTATGAGTATCGAGTCTTGGTGTCGGTGAGGACCTCACCGACGGCACACCGGGCGCCAGACCTTGAGCTGCGTGCCCTTCCTCCTCTCTCTCGACGACGAGCGCGGTGCTCACCACCTTCGAGGTGGCCGCGATGTAGAGAAGGATTGGCTCATTAGTCAGCAGGAGCAACGAGCAATGCACGGGGTGGCAAGGAGTTGTTTCGTGGAGTCGAGGGGCTTGCTCGGGCCTCGTCGGTCCAGAGAAGCGCCGGTTTTCTTCTCAAGCAGTTGTAGAGAGGGAGGCTTCGCTCCCCCGAGCCGGCTATGAAACGACTCTCAGCGCCGCGAGGTGCCCCCGTGAGCCGCCGCGACGCATTTGACGTTCTTAATCGGCCCCATGTTCGTGATGGCGACGATTTTTTCTGGTTGGCTTCGATGCCGCGCCCGAGACGATAAAGCCGAGCAACTTCCCTCGTGGGACCCTCGAAAACGCATTTTCGGGTTGAGCTTGACCCCGTATTCTCGGAGTTTGGCGAAGACCTTTTCGAGGTCCGGACGAGCTCTTTCGAAGTTCGTTTTGACGACGATGTCATCGACGTAAGCTTCTACAAGCTTCCCGAGGAGCTCTTTGAAGACTTTCGCATACACCTTTGGAAGGTGGCGCCAGGCATTCTTCAAACCGAAGGGCATCGCCACGCAATGCAATGCGCCAAACGGAGTGATGAAGGAGGTGGCGAAATGATCGAGCTCGTTCATCGCTATCCGGTGGTAGCCGAGTAGGCGTCGAGAAAAACAGAGGGTTTCGCACCCGCAGGTGGAGTCAACGATTTGGTCGATGCGCCGCAAAGGAAAACGGATCCTTTGGGCATGCCTTGTTGAGGCCCGTGTAATCAACACACATTCTCCATTTCCCATTCTTCTTCTTGACTAGTACGGGGTTGGCTATCCACTCGGGATGATACACCTCCTTGATAAACCTAGCGGCTAAGAGTTTATCTATCTCCCTCGGCGATTGCTTACGCCGATCGTCATCGAAACGCCCGAGCCGTTGCTTCACCGGCCGAGAGCCGGGCTTAATGTTCAAGGAGTGCTCGGCGACTTCCCTCGGTATGCCGCATGTCCGAGGCTCTCCACGCAAACACGTCGAGGTTCGCGCGGAGAAAGTCGACGAGCTCGCCTTCCTATTTAGGAGAGAGCTCGGACCCTGCGCGGAGGGTGTGGCCGTCCCCGATTGACCTCTATCTCCTTGGCGTCCTTCGGCCGAAAGTGCCTCGACGCCTTCATGAGCTCACCGGATGGGCTCGATCCCCCGGGCCGCTTGAGCCCGTCATGCGAGCTCGTGCCGCGGTTTTCTTGTGCTCTGGGAGTCCTCCCGCACCGCCCAGCCGCCATCTTCGCAAACATCCGCCGATCTCGACCGCGCGCGTGGCGGCGTCCGGACGGCGGCGGCCTCGCACCCGAACGCGTGCTCGAAGGTGGAGTCGACGGTGATGACCCCTTTGGGTCCGGGGATCTTAAGCTTGAGGTAGGTGTAGTTGGGGACGGCCATGAATTTCGCATAGCATGGCCGCCCCAAGAGCGCATGGTAGCGTTCTTGAAGGGGAGCACCTCGAACGTGAGGGTCTCCTTCCCGGTTATCCGGTGCCGAAGGTAACGGAGGTCGATCCGCCCGAGCGGGATCATCCGCCTCCCTGCATTGTACCGTGGATCGGGTCCGGTGAGGGGCGGGCGCGCCTTGGTGATGCCGAGGGCCCCGCGCGTGGACGAGGGGAGGCTGAGCCGCCGCCGCCGCCCATTAACACCTTGCCGAGGCGCTTGGTGCCGATGATGGGATCGACGACGAGCGGGTACCTCCCCGATACGGACGGCGGGATGATCGGCCGCGGTGATCGCCGAGCCCCACCACTTGAGGTAGGCGGGCGTCGCAGCTGGTGAAGAGAACTGGCGGGGCGCGAGCTTCGTCGGCGCTTGACTCGAGCCCTCGGGCTCCGCCGAAGACGACGTTGACGGCGCCATCCTCGATGTAGACGCCGCCGCCGCCCCCCGCCCCTCGGGCTCCTCCGTCATAGGCTCGGGCGGGTCGCCCTGGCGCCTCCCCTCGCCGTGCCCATCACGTGCTTCTTCGAGGGAGCCGACGCCCTTCATCTTGTGCTTGACGGGGCCCCTCGTGATGTGGGCACGGGCCTCGAGCATCTTGTCGAAGTGCTCCTTGTGGGCGAGGCCTTTTCCCCTTCCGGTGGGGTCTTGCGCTTGTCCGCGACGGCGACAAACTCGTCGTCGTCGCCGCGGGGCGCTTATTCTTCTTGTTCTTCCTCTTGCGGGGGTGGGAGCCGGATCCACCCGCGGCCTCGTCGTCGTTCTTGGGCTTGCCCTTGCCCGTGATCGGCGGAGACGGCATCCTCTCCCTCGGCGTGTCCCGGTGGCGAGGTCGAGGAGCTCCTTCACGGACCTGGGCTTCTTGACGCCGAGCTCGCGGATGAGACTCTCGCAAGTGGTGCCGAAGGTAAACGCGGTGATGATTTCTCGAGAGTCGGAGGCCTCGGAGAGGTTGTTGCGGAGAGTTTGGAGAAGCGCCCGATGTAGTCGCAGTGCTCTCCCCTTTTCTCGCTGCATCCCGGAGGTCCCACGCCGTGCTCGGCCCGGCGTAGGGTGCCCGGAAGTTACCGACGAAGACGCCTCGCGATCCTCCCGCCGCGGATGGTGCCCTCCTCAGTGCTCGAGCCAAGAACGAGCCGACTGCAAGATAGAGGGCAAGTTGCGGATGATGAAATACCGGGCCGCCGGCACCTCCGGCTTGACAACCGAGGCGGTAGTCTTGAGCCAAAGCGGGGTCGGTTTCCCCGTACCCTTCGCACCGAGGTCGGAGCCCGAAACGAAGCGGGGGCGCGGTGTATCTTGCTGAGCCGAAGGCCCTCGGCCTCCTTGAGCTCGAGCTCGGCGCCGCGGTCTCGCCGAGAGACGGACTCCGTTGACGGCGTTCCGGCGTGGGGCCGCGGCCCTTGTCCTCGTCGCCGCCGTGGCGCCCTCCGCGACGGTTGTCGCACCTGCGATGCTTCGTGGTCGCCACGGCGGTGTTTGTCGCCGTCCCCCGGGGCGCTTTTACGCTGCGGGCTTCCGCCTTCCGGGCGGCGTTGATGGTGTCACGTGCGTCGCGGTTCGCCGATCCGCCCGGCGCTGTGGACCTCTCGGGTGAGAGGAGGCCTCGTGGTTCTCCCCGAGTCGACGGTGCGAGGCGGAGCTTGCCGCTGCCATCTTTGCCGCCTCCGCCACGAGCTTGACCGCCGTGGGCTCGGCGTGCTGGGGTCCTCGGGGACCCGCGCTTAGCGAGAGCAACGCGGCGGTCGCCAGCCTTCTCGGGAGGCTCTCCCAACACCGGCGGGAGTTGTTCGGATCGTCGCAGCTTGATACGGGTCACGGGCGCTCAGCGCCCGGCCCGCGCCCTTGGGGGACGCCCTTCCTCCTTGCCGAGCGAGGAGGGCCTCGCGCTCCCCGAGCCGCACCCTCTCGAGCTCCTCGAGCTCCTCCCCGGCCTTGACGTGATCGACAGCGGCCACGCTGGCATGCGGCGGAGTTCCGGGCGTGCTGTCGAGTCGCCGGGAATGGTCGCCGCGACCCTGGGGCGTGGCACACGTAACACTCGACGTGTGGGGTCGCAACCGTGAGGGCTCATCCCATCGGTGGGCAGCTCGAGCTCATGGATCGACGCCTCCCGGTTCATCGCCCCAAAGGAGGGGGAGACCCGCCGCCATCGGGTACATCTTGGCGTATGCCGTCAGAATTCTTCCACCGCCGCCGCCGCCCTCGCGGCGAGCCGGAGGGCGACGTTGGCGATGGAGAAGGTGACATCTCTGAACAGCTCGCGTAGGCTCGCGCCCGAGGATGTCGGAGGAGGTCCTTGATCGGGACGAAGAAACGATCCGCCGCCCGCTGGATGGGGCTAGCGGGCTTGGCGAGCCTTGCCTCATGTCGGCGAGGATGGAACCGGTGGCGCCCGCGAGGCGCCGGGACGCCCTCACGCCCGACGGAGGCGGGTGAAGACGGCTCAGCCGAGTGACCGCCGGTTCGTGCCGGTGAAGTCGGCGGTGCCGGCCGCAACGCGCCGCTCCGGCCGGGCGATGTCGATGAAGAAGCCATCGGAGTGGAAGATCGTCGCACTAAGCCGCCCCCTACCGGGCGCCGCCAACCGCCGTGGTCTAATACCACCGTCACGCAATGGTGGCTAGTGCGGACTCCGAATGGCCTAACTCAAGAGACAATGACACAGGTTTTATACTGGTTCGGGGCAAAATCGGGCTCCCTAGTCCAGTGTGTTCACTATCTGAGCCCAAACGCTCGTACCGGGGTGCGTACAAGCGGATCGAGAGAGGGAGCGGGCTCCCAAGTCTCTAAGATTGAGGCAAGTGCCAATATGAGAGTGGTGATGCGGGTTTGAGAAGGACTGGGTGCGTTGCCTCCTTCCTCTTTTTTCCTTGCCCCAACTGAGAGCCCTACCCCTCCTTTTATAGTAGTAAGGGGGATAGAACATGCAAGCTCTCCGGGTTGGGGCGAGGGTAGGTGGAATAATACGACACTGTGTATTGTCGCGGGAAGAGCTCTCCCAACGAGCTCGTTGATTGGCCTCGAGCTATTTCGAGCTCTCGGGCCGCCTTGGATGCCTGGAAGCCGCGATCGCCGCTCGTGGTGGTTGGGGCTCGGATGATGGTCATGTGTCACCTCGCCCTAGACCGAGGTTGGAAGCCGCCCCTCGGCATGGGGTGCCTATGTCGGGCCGACGATGGCGTATGGGCCGCGCGCGCCTCTCGGCCATGGTGACGGAGTTGCAGAGTTGACAGGACGCGACGATCGAGCTCTCTGGTTGGCCAAGGTCCTCTCCCGAGCTCTTGACGGCCTTGGATGCCGAAATTGGTCGTCGCCGCACGCGCGAATCCTGGTCTAGGTGGCGGTAAAGGGTCGCGCCGACCCCAATCGTGGTTGGAATCGGTCCCATCGGTATGGGCGCGATCACACCGCGGATGAGGCACGCCGCGACGTCGCCGTACCGCCGCGACCGTGGGACGTCTCGTTGGAGTCATCGGGGCATGGGCGGCACGACGGACGGGTCGTCTTTCCGCCACCGTGCCTCCGCGCGGGCTGCCAAAGGCTGTCGCCGTGGAGTGGTTGGCCAACTCCCGTATTGCAGCCTCTCCAGCGTGACGCCAGGGGACGAGCTCGTGGTCGGGCGTTTGTCGAGCGGGCGCTGCCGAGCCGAGCTCGAGCGACCGGAGAGAGGTCGCGTCCCGGAGAGCTCGAGCGCACCAACTCGAAAGGTCGACGACGGAGACCTCGAGCGAGGCGGAAAGAGGTCTCCGTCGTGAAAGAGCTCGCGCGCCGCATAACCTACTCGCCGCTGGGCGGCCATGGGCGCAACCGGTCTCCTACTCGGGAGCGGGTCGGAGGAGAGGTCCTGATTAGGATCCCTGAGTCATGATGTCCCGAGGGTCTCGACGGTTTGGGGTCATCCAAGATATTGATCCCCCACGGTGTGCCTGTCCATTTGTATGGCTTCCAAAGATGCAATTTCACTTTATTCACTAAACCACCACACCAATGCTTATAAAAGCTATAGCTTGGAATTTTTCTTCATTGGATAAATACACTTTTTAGAATGACTATATAGCTAAGTAGCCTTTATTTAACTTGTTATCATACTTTATCATAGTTTCTATTTCATGTGGATATGTTATCATTCTTTAGCTAGCTAATAACTAAAGATTATTGGCTATGAGCCTCTAAAAAAATCATTATGAATACCTTGGCTCCCATATTTTGAATTCTAAATTTCAAGGACACCATGGCCCCCCCTATGTTTGAATCTGGCTCGCCCCCAGCATTACTTTGTTGTCCACCTTCCTATCGGGTCCCACTTTTCGACATCGTCTCTGCCTCATCATCGTGTTCTTCAACACCGTTGAGAAGGGCGGTGTCAGCTAGATCTAGAGTCTATACTGATGAGGAGGTTCTCTTCTAGATCTTGGTGGTTCCTGGTTAGATAGTTTATGCCCGGTGCTTCAATCAGGAGTTCCATGTTCTGGGAAGAGGGCGGGGAGATGGTACTCTTTAACTTTCGATCTGTGTGATGCAGAAACACGGCTCTTCTGCTGTGTTTTCCTCCTGTGGCAAGTATGATCCAGCATCATTGATATTTTTGCTTGCGAGTATATATGCTTGCGAGAAGACGACGAGGAGTTCTGTGTCCAGGCGTTGCTGGTCAAGAGGGTCACTACACTTTGTGCATGCTTTTTTTTTTTTATGTTAAGGATGCCATGACTATGAGTACTGTACTCCTGTGTATTATCGTCTTCCTTATCTAATGGAAGCAGATACCCCCTTAGCAAAAATGTATCCAAACAGAAGCTAAAGTCCGGTTTATTTCGGGCCGAGAAAATCCTGCCCAGGCCCGTCTCACTAGACATGTCGGGCCTCAATTTTTGGGCCGGCTCGGGGCTTGGCGGGCCGTCAGGTGTGATTTATAGTGTAAAATAGCTAAAATCAACATTTTAGATCGAGCTCGGGCCAAGTTTTTTTTTCTCGGAGCGCAAGATCTCTGCCCAGGCCCGTCCAGTAAGGTCCGTGAGCGGGCCGAGTTCATGCCGGGCCCGTGCCAAGCCATCGGGCCAGGTCGAGCCGGGCTAAAAATGCTCAGGTATAAGCTAAACTATAGTCGCCGAACCTACCACCAGTGTACTGCTGGAGTAGTAGCAGCGAGCTATACATGTGACATGATAATAATACGCTAACTAAAACTTGTACCAAGCATGTTTGCGTTGTTTGAGCGTGCTAGGGCATTAGATACAGCCAAACATGTGGTTGTCATCCGTAAGAGTGGCAAATAAATAAAAATCCACAATTCAAATCCTAGTGCTCACATTTTTGTATTTATTTCAAAAAATTTCGACGCTATGCATTAAGTGATAGGCAAAGTCACCGTCGACAACAAAGTGTCTATAGTGACTTTATGA
>JADLZK010006622.1:0-12428 GCA_015847255.1 Hyparrhenia diplandra | reverse complement strand
TTACATTCTATACCATATATTCTATCCACCATACACATGCACCGCTTGATCAGTGTGACTTGTATCTTTTGGATCCATTGCTTGAATTTACAATATATGTGTGGGGGATCGATATCACGGGGCGCTAAGAATGAGCTCCCTACTTCGGCGTCAACAAGCTAAGAGCCCGCTCGCTCGAGCCCAAAGAGGTCACCTCTCTCAAGGGCTCCGCGCCACGCAGACGAGCTCCCACCATGGCCGAGTATGCGTAGCTGCGAGCTCTCGCGCCGAGGGGCACATTCCCGCCTCAAGCGAGCTCTCCCGAGTGAGCCTCGTTCGCATGATCAACACCTTTCTCACGAGGACCTCTTTTCCGCCTGCAGAGCTTCGAGCTCAACGAACCCCGCGGCGGCGGAAAGAGCTCGCACGCCTGTCTGCTAGCGAAGCGGCAAGTACGAAGTTGCCAACGCTGCTTCGCGACAGAAATGCAGCGCTAGCCGCGCGGCCTTCGACTACGAAGGAGGTCCTTTCCATCACGCCGCCATACCCCATCGACTCCAGCGACACGCCCACGGTATCCTCGAAATGCGGTCGATGTGTGCAAGCCCCATCGAGGTGGTATGGCGCCCATGCCGCGGGATCGATTCCTACCAGCGATTAAGAGCGTGACGGACGCCGAGCCACCGCCCAAACCTCGATTGCGCGCTACTGGCGGTGATCAATTTCAGCATCCAAGCCTCCAAAAGAGCTCGAAGGCGACTCTCGCCCGACCAAAGAGCTGCGTCGGGAGAGCTCCTACGCGCTACTCGTCGCATCCAACAACTTCTGCTACAATCCCCTACGGGTACATGCGGAGCGCATCTCGCGTCGGCGGCATGGCGCCCCTCCCATACCGAAGAGACGGTTTCCAACTACGATCGAAGAGCGAGGCGACACTTGATCATCGCCCGGGAGCCGAGTTCCGCGTCACGGCGGCGACCGACTCCGGCATCCAAAGCTACCGAGAGCTCGAAGAAGGCTCGGCCAATCAACGAGCTTCGTTCGAAAGCTCTTTTCACCTACCCTACCGCTCCATGGCACCTTGTTCCATCCACCCTCGCCTCAACTTCGAGCTCATATCTCTGCTTCCCTTGCCGCTATAAAAGGAGGGGCGGGGCTCTCGCGATGGAGGCCGGGAGAAGAAAACAACACACCCAAGTTTCCACACCAAACTCCCTCAATCATCCTCATATTGGCACTAGCCTCAATCACGAGAACTTGGGAGCCGCTCCCTCTCTCGATCAGCTATGCGCACCCGGTATGGCGTTTGAGCTCGGATAGTGATCACGCCTGGACTAGGGAGCACGATCTTGCCCGAACCGAGTATAAACATTGTGTCATTGTCTCTAGAGCTAGGGCCATCGGAGAACGCACTAGCGGTCGATATCGCGTGGCGGTGGTCGCCGCGATATCGGACTCACGGCGGTTGGCTGGCGCCCAGGTAGGGGAGCGCTAGTGTGACTCCACCACTCAGATGGCCCCTCGCCCTTGCATCACTTCGGCGGCCATGATCCTCCGGTTCCGCTCCGCGAGGTTGCGTGGTCACCGGGCGAGGATCAGCGGCATGGTCCTCCTCCCTTGCCCGGCCTGCGGCGGCGGCGCCCTCGGCGTCTGTCCCCGCCACTCGGGCTTCGGGGACCGTACCCTGCCCTCCCGCCCGGCGGGATGGCACCCACCTCACTTTGGCGGCATCCTCGTCCGCACGCCGCTCCGAGATTCCGGTTGGCGTCCCCGACACCTCGGCGACTTCACTGCCTAGCGAGCGAGGCGCGCTTGCTGGCCCCGTTCTTGACATCGGGCCCCGGCACCCGTCACGGTTTGGGAGCGCGGGAAGGCCTCCCTCCATCACTTGCAGGTCCCACGCCGCCCTCGAGCGCCGCGTGGGCGTTTGGAGCGCCCAAAGTCCCGCGCACGCGCGCATGGGGAACCAATTAAAGCGCGACAGACGACATGCTGCGCCTCGCCCACGCCCGGTTTTAGGCGCCACCACCACGGCGGTCGCGGCGTCACGCCCTACGCCACTCCGCCTTGACGGCGAGGCGGCGGCAGCCAGCGATGGGGACCTCGTGGCCTCGGCCCGAGCTCGAGCTTCGCTAGCCGGGGCGCCCGTGAACGGCCGCGGGACATGTACGACCTCCTCGATCCGAGAGGCTATCACGGGCTTCGCTCGGCGCGTCGAGCTGTATCGCGTCGCCTGCACGCGTCGCCTGATCGCGTCAGCCCGGGCCTCAACCGCCCGTCCGGTGTACATCACGGGACCCAGTAGGCCCGGTTTCACGCCTCCCCCATCGTGGAGCAAACCGCCAGCTCACCTCCGAGCCGCCTTCGAGCTCTCCCCGAGCAAGGAAGTGGCCGCCAAGAGGGCCTCTACTCCCCCGTCGAGAAGCCCTCGGGATCATCGAGGGCGCCCTGGCCGCCTCCAAGCCTCACTCGGCTCCGCGGTTCCTCGGCGGAGGAGGAAGAAGCGCGAGGCACGTCCGCGCTCGATCACCACTCGACCCGGCTGAGCGACGCGGCGGAGGGTGGAGGGGACGCACGGCCGCCCACGAGCTCGATCATCTTGACCTCGACCTCCACCTCTCTCACGGGAGGCCCCAACAGGGCGGGGCACAAGCGAGCAACGAGCCGACGCGGCGAGAACGAGCTACGTCGATTCCTCTTAGGATCTCTAAAAGCGGTTGCTTTGTTCTTAGCGCTTCATGCCTATAGGCCCCGACCTTCCTCAACCCACCTAGATGCTATGTACCCCTCTAAAGACGTGTTAAGAAAAATGCCCTTCGATTGCATCGATCCATGCAAAGCTCTCGAACTCATTTTCGTTAACGGCTTATTGAGCAATGACCCGACCACCGACGGCGAGGCGCGTCCTCGCTCGAGGGGGCCACTGAGATCGGGTGCACGCCCCACGATTTTCATAAACCGGTTCTTCACAAAAAACCACAAATCTGGCCGGGCGCGAGCTCAAATTCACAAACTCGCACCTCTCCCAAGGCCGCGGGCAATGCCCCAAAACTTGATAACCTATGAACTCATCACCGGAAAGCATGACGCCACCGCCCAACGACCTTCTCAAGGCCTCGCGCTTTAGAAGGAAGGGGCCCGTCGTCCGACTCCCTGGGGAATGCGAGCTCAGTCGGAAAAGTCGAGCGGGGCCACCGCCAAAAGAAAGCGCCGAGAAGCGCGGCATCCACCATATCATAACCATCCAAGCCTTTACAACTCGCCTCGTCGCGAGGACCTAACGAGATCACTAAGGGAGGCGAGCCTTGAAACCCTATCCTTTGCGCCGAAGGGGTCCCTCGATCCATCGGCTAGCCGTAGCGAGGCATCGTAATGCGGCCTCCTCATGGCGGTTTCTCGTCCGCTCCATCCTCACCGACGGGGGGTGCGAAAACCTCGAGCTCATCGGGACGGCCATCTTGAAAGCTTCGGAGGATAGCTCGCGTCGTGGCGCCTTCGGCGGCGGCGAGACTTACTGCCGGTGTCCGGCGTCGTCAATGCCCGGAGCCCACTCCCGATGCAGAGGTCGACCTCGAAATCGGGGTAATGGGAGAAGACGACGGCCGACCGCCTTGTGCACCGTCGCGCACAGCTGTCCTCCGTCACCACTGCGCGGAACGCGGACACCGCTAGCGGTCCAGTCCGTCGCGTCTTCCACCCCGAGGATGTCGCAGACGTCTCGAGCCGCCGATGGCGTGGGTCCGCGTGAGCACTTTTTCAAGTTCTCCCCGGCCTCCTCCGCTGCCTTGGCGCTAGCGTTCGGGAGGCCTCGGCGCTTTCCGCACCTCGAGCGAGCCTCGAGGGTGCGCTGCTTTCGAGGTCTCGCCTCCTTCCCCTGCAGCGAGCTGGTAAGCTCGAGGTGGACTCGAGAGGCAGATGAGTACGCACCTCGCGGTCTCTCGGGCCTCTGCTTCTCGCCTCGTGGGTCCTCTCCTTCTGGCTGCAGAGGAAAGTAAGGGATCGTGACACGAGTCGCGAAAAACCACGAAAACATGAAGAAGAGATGGCCCCGCCTACTCAAAGCTCGTCGAAAAGAGCTCACGCTGCGCACGCCGGAACTCATAACTTTTCGAGCGTCGAGCGGGATCCCTCCGCCTCCGAGCGGGGGCCGCACTACCGGTCCGGAAGCCAGCGATCATAGAGTCGAACTCCGACGATGCGGCCCCCGATAGCCAGGGCCGAATAAAAGGGAAGAAGGGAAAGCTACTGAGACAAGAGGCGAAAGTGCTCACCCACGAGCTCGGTATCGCGTGGTCGAGCTGTCCCTTGAGCTCGTCCTTGTCCTTCCCGGTGGGCCTCAGTTTCCGAGCTCGAGCTCGAACGCTCAAGCTCCTTCTTCGAAAGCATCCCAGCGGAGGGAGTCCGAGCTCCTCTCGGGCCTTCTCGCCCGGCTGCGGCTTATGGGCGAGCTCGAGCTCCCTCCTCCCTCAGGCGCTTACAGCGCGGCCACGGCCTCCACCCTCTCCCGCACCTCACGAGAGGCTTGGTCTTCTACTCCATGAGCATACTCTATGACCTCCTCCACCCGGCTCGAGATATCGGTCCTGGAGCGTGTTACGTCCGATCTCCTCGTGCATATCCGCGACGCCGTCGTCGGCTTGCTCACGCAGTCCGCTGGCCCTCAGCGAGACGCGTCCGGTGGTGTAGCCACGCGAAGGGAGTCCCGCACTCCCGAAGGGTTAAAAAGCATGTGAGCACCCTAACAAGGCACAAAAAGGAAGCGGTTGAATGCCACCTCTAGACCAAACACGGCGGCCGGGCGCCGACGTCGGCCCCTCCGACGGGAGCGGAGGCCGAGGCGTCATCGGAGCGCAGGTCACGGGAGTCCGACGTCCGCGCCGGGGAGGGGACGCTTGCCGCGCGACACGCACTCTGCACCCATGCCCCGTCGACATCCATCATCGCTGCGTGGCGAGGAACGGCACCCGGCACACGTCGGTGGCGTTGAGCCCGACGCCGCCCACCAAGATGTCCTCCACGAAGCCTCCTCCTCCTCCTCGGGATGGGCGCCCCGTGGCCGCCTCTTCGCCCTCACCATCGCCATCCCGTCGCCGGGAAGCTCAGCGATGGCATCCTCGGCGAGGCCGATCCGTCCCCAGCGGGCCCTCGGCCCCGCACTCGCGGTGACCCCTTCACCGAAGAGCTCGCGGCTGGTCGCCGACGAGGAGCTCGGCGCGCTGAGCTCCCGACGCTCGGCGAGGATCGGTCGGCGGGTTCCCCTCGAAAAGGGGGCAAAGCAACACCGTCTCGCAACCTTGTCGCCAGCGCGCCGTTGCCGCCACGTCGCTGAAGAGATCGTTCCCATGGAGCTTCGTCATCGCCGGGCGCCATCGTGCTTCGCTCATCTTCCGAGCATGACGGCAACTGGCTTCGGGATCACCGGCATCGAGCTCACCGGCGACGACGGCAAAAAGAGCTTCGCGGCCTCCAAGCCCAGCTTCGCGTCGCTCAAGCTAAGCCCCTCAGGCCTCGCCGCTTCCCGGGGTAATCTCCGCGCTCGAGCATGGAGGGAGGGCTCGGCGGACTACCACTCATGCTGCCACGCCGTCCCACGACAGCGAAGACAAAGAACTCACTCAGGGGCCACCCGCCGACCTCCTTCTTCCTCCGGGCGCCGCCTGACGGCAGTTTTTCACCGCTCGACCGAAGAAGCCGACCTTTTGGTCACGGGCTTGATCACCGCAGAGGCAGCAGCGAGGCGGCTGCGCCGTGCGTCGACACCGCCACCGATGTCCGAGAACTCACTCGGGCTTGGTGGGACGCCGGCCTCCTGGTGAGGTGGTCGACGCCGCGAGCTCGTCGATAGCTCGGCTCGATTTCGGCCGACCGGTCATCGCCTCCGCTCGGCGAGCCGCTTCACCGCTCCGCACGAGCGCACGCTGGACAACGATGGGCGCCGGCCTCGTTGGGGAGGGAAGCCGAGGCGAAAAGGGGCTCGCTCACCCCTACCGAGAGCCCCGAGCTGCGTCGGAAGAGCGCGAACTCACGTGAAGCGAGTATGAGAGACTCAAAGCGAAAAAGAAGGGCACTTACTGGGGCCGGCAGATGTCGCGCGATCGGGCCGAGAGCTTCGGCTCCCCCTCGCCCCGTCCGGGTCACCAACTCCGTAGAACTCCACCGTGCGCTCGTCGAGATCGCGGGCGTTAGCGGTACCCTCGAACGGGGCCTTATCCCGTCATCTCCCACATGCGAGAGCTGCGATGCTTTGGCGGCACCACCGCCTGCGGAGCCGGTCTCGATGATGTGGTTCACCGACAACCCCGGCGTCACGCCAGCCGCGCCTTGATCTTGGCCACGGCCGCCGCCACGCGCTCGCCTCGCGCGAAGGGTTCTCGCGCCATAGCTCGCTCCCTCGCCCGAAGAGTACGTCCGGTGTACAGCGCGCGGTGGGAAAGGAGTCGCTCGTTCTTCGGTAGAACCACTCCTCCCTCCAACGAGCGTTCGCCGTCGGGAAGTCATCCACCGGAAAGGTCTCGCGAACCTTCCCCAGCGAGATGCCGCAGCGTACGCTGTGACGTCGCGGGTCCGGCCGCCCTTGGCCAGCCGAATCTTAGCGAAGATGTAATGCTTGAAGAGCTCCCAGCTTGGGGAATTCCCAACCAGCCCTCGCAGAAAGCATAGCGAAAGGTCGAAGGAGCAGGACTCCATTCGGCGCAGTGCTGGGAGCTTCGACGCCTCGATGCGTGATCGGGACCGCCGGAGGAAGTACGTCGGCGAGCATGCCAAACCCGCGCTCATGGAATGCGAGCGAGCGAGACGACGTAGTTCGGCGGTCGGGCTCGCGTCTGTCGCCGCCGGGATAATCCACTCCTCCGCCTCCGTCGCGAGGAACGCGCAGCCAGCGACGAGGCTGCTGCGACTGCCGATCAAATCCTCCGTCGCCAGCGAAACGCCGCGAGAGCCCATCTTGCACCCGAGAGAAGGCCGCGCCAGCGATGCGAGGAAGGTGGAGGATTGAATCTATGTGCCGATCACGCAGGTGCTCGGATTTCTCTCCGAATCTGCGTGAAGGAAGCGCAGTAATCAGGAAAGGCGAGCCCACCCCATGATCTCCCGCCTATTTATAGGGCTCCGCCACGCGATGGAGGCAGCGAGGCGAAACCGTCTAGGGGCCGCCCACGCACCACGTCCCGCACGCGTAACCGACTCCACGAGATCGGGCGCGCGCGACGACATCCGCGAAGCTTTCAAATCGGCGCCCTCTTAATGGGGACGACTCCTCCCCAGCGGTAAAAACCTTAACGGTAAGATCCTAACGGCTGTTTTACCCAAAGCAAGCTAAAAATCCCGTGGCGCGACTTAACGCACCCGATCGCCCGAAGCGTCGAGGAGGAGGGTAAGCTCGCGCAGCGAGCTCACCGACCGTGGATCGAAAGGCAAGCTCGAAACCCGAGAGCTCCGGACGCCGCCCAAAGACGCAGCGGCGTAGCGAGCGGTCCGCTGAAGCGGCATCGACGGCACGAGCTCTGAAAGAGCCTCGAGGCACCCGCCCGCACGCTGTCCGGGCGTTGGAGAGCCGCGGATCAAGCTCTCGGAACTCGAGGGGACGATCCACCCGGCCGATCAAAGCGAGCGAGCCAACAAGCCCAAGCCTGCGTCCGGGCGCCCAATAACGGGCGGCGGAGGCGTAGTGCGACGGCAGCGGCAAAAGGCGGCAGCGCAGCAATAACCGCAACATCCGGCGGTAATTTTTCAGCGTCCAAATACTAATAACTAGTCCCTATCGTAGGGACGAGCACATCACGAGCTATCGAGCGACCCAGCGAGCTCGGGTCCTCACCGAGCGCGACTGTCCCTAGGGTTCAAAGGCCCCCACGGGGGTTCGACGGCGCGGGAACACCTACGAGCAGGGGCGCTAAAAGCGGCGGCATCAACGGCTCTCGCCCGGGCTCACGAAGCGAGCCTCGGGGCTTCCGCCTAAGCGTGCTTGGGTTGCCAAAGGAGTGCGTAGAAAGATCGACCTTAGGTTATCCTCTACGAT
Organism: Hyparrhenia diplandra; assembly: GCA_015847255.1. Taxonomy (NCBI): domain Eukaryota; kingdom Viridiplantae; phylum Streptophyta; class Magnoliopsida; order Poales; family Poaceae; genus Hyparrhenia; species Hyparrhenia diplandra. The sequence goes on along the minus strand of JADLZK010006622.1, from coordinate 4,429 downwards.
GAGGAGACTCTAGTCCTCGAGCTCCCGAACGAGCTCGGGAACCGTAAAGGTTGCGCCTTTGGAACACGAGGTCGGGTCCACTAGTCGACCACATCGAATGAGCTCGAGCTTGACCTCCCCGAACTACCGCTATCGACTCACCGAGCACTTCGATTCCGACCAACAAGGTAAAATCGAGCCCGAAGCTCACCCCTCCACGGGCCTCCGCGTGCGAGGGGACCAGGTAGACGAGCCCACAAAAACTCTAACAGAGTCTCCACGAGAATCCACCTTTCTCGCGGAACCTCGTGCATGTGCTTTCGAAACATCGCCGAAATAGCGCACGACTCAGGAATGCAGGTCGAGGCCAGCGGTCCAACCACCCCTAGCGAGCTCCGCTTGACCTCCCCGAACCACTTTCGCAATCAGCTCACCCAGAGCACTCGATTTCAGCCAACAAAGGCGAGAATCGAGCCCGAGCTCACCCCCTTTACGGCCTGCGTGCGATAGCGGGAAAACAAACACGCAATGACCTATAAAAAGCCTCCACGTGAACCTCACGCTCTAGCTGAGCCTCGGGGCCTACACGCTGGTGCGCCGAGCGCCCAGCGGAAATGACCGAACGCCCTCGAGATCGAAACCCGAGCAAAAGAAGGGACGCGGGGGCTACTGCAGTGCGAGTAGTCGCGGCGATTTAGCGACGTAGCTAAGCAGAGCACCTCGCCGACGAGTTCGAGACCTCACGTCCCAATTGCGATCGAGATCTCGCCGACACAAAAGCGAAAATCGACATTAAGCACTTCGAGGTAATGAAGGGGCATCCGAGGTGATCACGAACCCCTACCCATTCATCATTCATAGATATATATACATAGGGGTATGAATACATGACCCGGCGAGGAGATTACGAAAACAAAAAGGGGCACAAAAGAGGTCCTAGCTACGGCAGCTCCGCGGCGGCGATGCCCTATGGCTACAGAAGCTCATGAACCTAGCGATCGAGGGCGCCTTGCGGTCCCTTTTGTCGAGCTTCAGCTTCGGTGGCGAGCATCTCGCGGGGCCGACCAAAAAGCGCGCCGCGGCCTCGGCGCCCGACGAACTACTCCTCCGCAAGGAGGAGCGCAGCGTCAACATTACGCCACCACCTCCTCAGCGGTGGCCTCGAAGTCCGACGTGCAGTCGGCAAAAGGTAAGCCATGGAGTCCCGTCGAAAACCCTCGGACTCCCGTCGTGGCCGGCGCCGCCGCCAGCAGCGCCACTCCGCCGACCGTTATCACCCGCTGGCGAGCGCCACGCGAGCGGCAACCGCAGGGAGCGCTCCGCAAGTGATCCGCCTCTTCCGAGCGACTGCGGAGAAAAGCGCCCGAAGGGTCGGCGAGCGAATCGCACGACTCGAAAGACAAGCCAGAAGGAGGGCGACTCACTGCCGCATCTGGTCGGCGTTCGCAGTGGATCTGCCGCATCGCGAAGCTCCGCCTCCGAGCGGTCGATGAGCGCCGCCCTCGCATCCCCTTGACCTCGGCGCGCGCGGTGCGAGACGGAGCTTTCGGCGATCGTCGCCTCTCCGAGAGCCCGGAGGAGAGGCGGCCCGGAGGCTGGAGGAGAGCATAGCCGCGGCGCCGGGATCGGCCGGCGGCGCGAGGTGCGGCGGGGAGGGCGAGCCCGCCTCCTGCCGATGAGCGAGCGTCCTCCTCCCGGGAGCCGCGTAATGCGAAGATCCTCCATCTCTAAGGCAAAGAAGTCTCGAAGGAGAGAAGAAGGACGCCGAGGAGGTGGAAGGTGGGTGCCCCCTCCTCGACTTCGAGTCCCGAATTTTATAGCATGAAAGCGGCGGTTACGCCTCCCGCGACGCGCGATGGACTCCCCACGATCTCCACCCATGGCCGCACGATCTCACGAGGAACGCCATCAGCGGCAGCGACACACGAGGACCCGCCATAACTATGGCCAATCGCAAGGGTGCACGAGCACCGCGTGAACCGGCAGCGTGGCGAAGCGGCCGTCGGCGTTGGTTGAGAAACCGTCATGCGAAAGCGAGGCCCACCTAAGCTCTCCGAAAGAGCTCACGCGACACGAGCCCTTTGGTCGCCCCAGGACGAGCTCTGCGCCGACTAAAGCTTCTCCAGAGCTCTTGAGGGATCTCTCCCTGCGACCTCTAGGCCGCTGAGCTCCCCAACAACGAGCCCACGGCGGAGCTACCAAGAACTCGGCTCCGCTCATGCGGGCACAAGGGTTGGCCACCAACTCGACCACGGCCGACCACTCCTGAGCGAATCCTCGCTAGCCTGCGCGAGGCTGACGAGAGCGAGAAAGAGATCGATCCAATCATATCGTCGTGTCCCGTCAAACACCAGCGAGGGGCGGCGGGTGCTCGCCTACATCGCAGAACGCTTCATGCGCGGCATGGGCACACACACCGAGAGACGCTTTCCCAACTCCGATTGGGGACAAGTCTCAGCCTTTCCACACAGCGGGCAAAGGCGTGAGGGGCTCGACGCCTTAGCCGTAAAGCGTTGAGTTCCGAAGCACGGAGCTCATGCCACGAGCTCACCACCGCGGAGGCCCAAAGGTCAAGCTTCGACTTGAGAGCTCGCTTGCGCCGCCCGAAGCGATGAGAGCCGGGAGCACCTCACGGAAGCGCATCGGCGGCGCCGCACTCGAGCACTTTCGAAAGGGCTTGGGGGCTACGCTTGTGCGTGTCCGGGCATTTGAGAGCTACTGAAGCGACTCCCGGTAGCCTCCTCAAGGAGGAAGCACCTGCGCCTCCGAGGCAGCCAGGCTCGAGGGACCCACGGAAGTCGGGCCCTCGAGATGCGAGGTGATCCACTAGCCCGATCGCACGAAGCGAGTTAACAAGCTTCGGGCCTCACCTCGACCATCATCGGCAGACTCACCAGCGCTGGTCTTGGCCAACAAGGCTAGATCGGGGCTCAAGCTCACCATCTCCACACCGCTGCGAGAGCAGCGGGCCGATGAGCCCGACAATTCTAAAGAGCCTCAAGTAGAGCTCACGGCTCTCCACGCGAGCTCTCGGAGGCTACACTGCGCTGAGTGCTTCAGCGCACCCACGACCAAGACTTTCCCCCTACTTGTGAACCTCCGCAGCAAGAGCCGCCTCACAAGCGGCGTGCGGGAGAGACTCCCTCTCTCCCCAAGCGCCGGGGCTACTGTGGGGGATCGATATCCGGGGCGCTAAGAATGAGCTCCCTACTCGACGCGTCAACAAGCTAAGAGCCCGCTCGCTCAGCCCAAAGAGGTCACCTCTCTCAAGGGGCTCAGCGCTCACCGGGGCGAGCTCCCACCATGGCGAGTATGCGTGTCGCGAAGCTCGCGCTCGAGGCACATTCTCGCCTCAGCGAGCTCTCCCCCGAGTGAGCTCTCGTCCGCATGATCAACACCTTTCTCACGAGACCTCTTTTCGCCTGCGCCCGAGCTCGAAGCTCCAGCGAACCCCGCTGACGGCGGAAGAGCTTCGCTCTGTCTTCGCGCTGCGGCAAATACGAAAGTTGGCCAAGCTGCTCCACGACATGTACTGTAGCTACCGCGGCGCTACGGCCTACGAAGGAGGTCCTTTCCATCACACCGCCATACCCCCATCGACTCCAACGACGCGCCCACGGTATCCTCCAGAAATGCGATGCGGCGTGTGCAAGCCCCCATCGGTGGTATGGCGGCGCCCATGCCGGCGGGATCGATTCCCTCTGCGATTAAAGGCGAGCACGGCGCGAGCCACCCCCAAACCTCGATTGACGCATGACGGCGGTGATCAATTTCAGCATCCAAGCCTCCAAAAGAGCTCGAAGGCGACTCTGCCCGACCAAAGAGCTGCGTCAGGAGCTCTCTCGCCGTACCCGTCGCATCCAACAACTCGCTACAATCCCCTACGGGTACATGCGGGCGCATCTGCGTCTGGCGGCATAGCGCCCTCCCATCTCCCGAAGAGCGGTTTCCAACTACGATCGAGAGACGAGGCGACACTTGATCATCGCCGCGGGCCGGATTCAGCGTCACGGCGGCGGCCGACTCCGGCATCCAAAGCTACGAGAGCTGCGAAGAGCTCCCTGGCCAATTAACGAGCTCGTTCGAAAAGCTCTTTCACCTACCCACGGCTCCATGGCACCTTGTTCCCATCCACCCTGCGCCTCCAATTGGGAGAGCTCATATCTCCTGCGCTCCCCTTGCCGCTATAAAAGGAGGGCAGGGGGCTCAGCGATAGGAGGCTGGGAGAAAAAACAACACACCCAAGTTTCCACACACAAAACTCCCTCACTCATCCTCATATTGGCACTAGCTTCAATCACGAGACTTGGGAGCAGCTCCCTCTCTCGATCAGCTTATGCGCACCCGGTATGGCGTTTGAGCTCAGATAGTGATCACCTTTGGACTAGGGGAGCCGATCTTGCCCCGAACCAAGATATAAACATCGTGTGTCATTGTCTCTAGAGCTAGG